>CAUYQG010016015.1:0-27701 GCA_963574415.1 Tarsius wallacei
CACTTTGTATTTATTTCATTCACAGTATTCTTTGTTGCTGTTAACTCAGTTATCAGCTCCTTCCTAGTTTCTTCTTGACTCTCCTCAATTCTTTTTAATCTCTCCATTATTGTCTTGATATCTAGATTTGTAGTTTGAGACCAGTCTTTCTGGGGCCTCTTCATTGTTTGCATTCCAAAGTCAGTTTTCTCAGTGTCTGCCTTCCTAGGGGTATGGGAGAGACCCATATTCTTCTTTTGGTTTTTCTTCATTTGTGTAGATTTCTCTCTATCTCCTCCTTTCCTTCCCCTTCTTTAATTCTGTTTTTTAGGGAAGGTGGGGTTGCTTTTGCTTCGCTTGTGCAATCTCCTGTTCTTCCTTATGAGGGTCCTCTGGCTTTGTTCACTTTTGAGGTTGGAGTGTGGGCTGCAGGCTGTACTTTCTGCACTTTTGAGGTTTAATTGAGGGGGAAGCTGTGATTCAGAATCTATATGCTGATTCCAGCATCCACCTACCAGTGTATGAGCCCACTGGAACCTATTTCCCACCATCTTACAGACTTTCTGTGCAGCAGAATGTAGGTTTGGTCCCTTGGGAACCGAGGTGGAGGCTGCTGGTAGGTGGGTGGGGCGATGCAAGTCTCTGCCTGGAGAATGGCCGAGGTGGCAGTTTCACTTTTGCATATCCTTTCTCTCTGCTCAAAAGTTGTTTCTTAAGAATCTACACATGTTGCCCATCAAAACTGGACTAGATTAAAAATGTGGTATATATACACAATGGAATATTATGCAACCATAAAGAAGGACAAACATATGGACTTCGCGGCAACTTGGATGAATTTAGAGTCTCTCATCCTCAGTGATCTATCACCAAAACAAAGAACAGAGTGCCTTATGTTCTCACTCATAAGTGGACCTTGAACAATTATCGTAATACTATAAGAAAGGGATTGGCAGCATTGGGAAACTGTCAGGGGGGTGAGATTGGCAGTTGAGGGAAACTGCCAGGGGAGAGGAGGCACACCTCATCACCAAGGGTACCTGCATAATGAACATTTGTATACTTAACCCTGAACTGTACACCACATCTTTAAAATAAAAAATAAAAATAAAAAAGAATCTACACCTACTTAAGATGCTGTGAACATTGTTGAAGTGATAACAAACTATTTAGAAAAATGACATAAACTTAGTTGATAAACCCGTCGCAAGGTTTGAGAAGACTGACTTCAATTTTGAAAGAAGTTCTACTGTGAGTAAAATGCTACCAAAGAGCATCTCATGTTACAGATAAATCTTTCATGAAAGGAAGTGTTCATTGATTTGGCAAACTTCATTGTTGTCTTATTTTAGGAAATTGCCAGTCTCCTCAAAGTTCAGCAACCACAACCCTGATCAACAGTCATCAACATTAAGACAAGACTCTCTACCAGCAAAAACATTATGACTCATTGAAGGCTCAGATAATCATTAGCATTTTTTACCAAGAAGATATTTTAAATTAAGGTTTATATATTTTTTAGACATAAAGCTATTGCACACTTAATAGACTACAGTATAGTGTAAACATAACTTTTATATGTTCCAGGAAACCAAAAAATTGTGTGACTCACTTTATTGTGATATTTGCTTTATTGTGGTGATCTGGAACCAAACCTGCAATATCTCCAAGGTATGCTTGTATAACTAAGTTGAGCATTGAATACCACCTAGGATTTATCTAGATGAAGAAATCATAAAGCGGTTTTTTTTTTCAGGAAAAGCTAACATGCAAAGACAAAATGCCAGAAAGTTTGGGCCTATAGGTTGCTCAGGATACTTGCTGAGCAGAGTGGGAACTAGATCACTATGAGATACAAGACCAGCTCGGCATGGTGGCTCATGCCTATAATCCCAGCACTTTAGGAGGCCAAGGTGAGAGGACTGCCTGAGCCCAAGCAAGGGTTCAAGATCAGCCTGGGCAACTTGGCTAGACCTCATCTCTACAATAAATCAAAAAACTAGCCGGGCATGGTGGTATATGCCTATAGTTCCAGCTACTTGGAAGGCTAAGGCGGAAGGATCACCTGAGCCCAGCAGATCAAGGCTAGATGGCCTTGAGCGTGCCACTGCACTCCAGCCTGGGTGACAGAGTGAGACTTCAACTCAAAAAAAAAAAAAAGGGAATCAGGATCAAGGGCTCGCCACGCCCTGAACCACCTTCAATAGCCTCAACTTAAGTGTAGGATGGAGCTCAGAAAAGGCACTGGGTCAGAGCACTCCTGTATCCTAGATATGAAACTTTTCTCAGTCTGTCTGGTCAGCAAAACTCCGTCAAAGCAAATATGACCGGGGCTTCTAAACAGAGGCAAAGCCAAGCACACATCCCCAAACCATCTTTTACCATATCCAAAGACTCTGAGCCTCTGGCTATATGTGTGGTGACACAGGGTTTGAAAGATTCTGTGCCTGTCCTGAAATCTGAAGTGGGAATGCAGGTGTGCCTTCAAGAGATAGAAATAGGGACTTGCTTGTCAGCACCATGGACAGATAACTTGGTAATTCCTTTTTTCTCTAGTATCAGGCCAAGTTAGAAAGTTCCAAGTGGAATCTTTGGCAAACAATTTCCTTGAGACTCTGACACTAACTAGACGAGCCCAAGGACAGAAAAATTCCAGATCAGAAGATTAATGATCTAGCCTGATAATAATGGCCTAATGCTTGTTCTTGCCTCTTTCCTGGTCTTCCTGCCTATAGGCTTGCAGCATCTTAACTTCCATCCCATTTCTACAATGCTGCCAGAGCAATCTTTCTAAATCATGAATGTGACCACAACTGTCTTTTTAGAAACGCTTTAGTCTGACATTCAAAGCCCTTCGTGATCTTCCCTGCCCTTATTTCTAACATAATTGATAACCTCTGTTCCTACACACCTTTGCTCACAGCAAAGCTCTCCCTCCTTCTTTGACAACCTACGTGCCCTCTAGCTGGGGGTTGGAGGCTCACCAGACTCAGTCCTTGAAACCTTTATCCTTCTATTTCCACTCATCCCATTAGTGATCTAATCCAGGATCAGGTCTTTAAATATATCTCTAACCTAGAACTCTGTCTGCCCTGAACTTCGATTCACATTCCTAA
Organism: Tarsius wallacei; assembly: GCA_963574415.1. Lineage (NCBI taxonomy): Eukaryota > Metazoa > Chordata > Mammalia > Primates > Tarsiidae > Tarsius > Tarsius wallacei. Next base: position 3,096 of record CAUYQG010016015.1, read on the forward strand.
CTACTTGGCTGTCTAATAGACATAAAACTTAACATGTGTCAAACCTAACATATCTATAACAAAACACCCAATATACCCTTCCCAAAATCACTCTTCCCTCCATCTTCCCCTTCTCAATAAATAGCAACTCAGTCTTCCAGTTGCTCAGGCATTAACTTTTCTCCTTTCTTTCATGTCCCATATCCAGTCCATCAGCAAATTTGGCCAGCTTTACCTTCAAACTATGTTTATAAACCAACCAGTTCTTACCACTCATCACCTCCACTTTTATCCAGATCACCACCATCCCTGTGTTACTGCAGCAGTCTCTAAACTGATTCTCCTGCTTCTGCTCTTGCCCCTTCCATTCTGTTCTGAACATGGCAACCAGAGTGATCCTGTTAAAACATTTTAAGGGATCATGCCATTCATCCTATCAAAACTCTCTAATGCGCCCCCTAGCTCACTTAGAGGGAAGTTCGTAATCTTTACAATAACCTCCACAGTCCTAAGTTCTCTGGCCTTCTGTGACCTCTCTGACTTCAGCTCCTGCCACTCTCTGCATCCAGCATTCTGCTGCAGCCATTCTGGTATCCTCACTGTTCCTCCAACACACCAAATGTGCTCCCACCTTGGGGCCTTTGCATGTTCCCTTCTCCCTGCTTAAAATATTTTCTCCCCGGATTTTCACATGGTTTGGTCCCTCACTTTCCATGACTTGATAACTGTCACATTCTATTAAGACTTGGGATCTAGGCCGGGTGTGGTGGCTCACGCCTATAATCCCAGCACTTTGGGAGGCCGAGGTGAGAGAATTGCCTGAGCTCACAGGTTCCAGCCTGGGCAACTTGGTGAGACCTCATCTCTACAATAAATAAATAATTATCTGGGTGTGGTGGTACGTGCCTGTAATTCCAGCCACTTGGAAGGCTAAGGTGGAAGGATCACCTGAGCCCAGCAGGTAGAGGCTGTGGTGGCCATGATGAGCATGTCACTGCACTCCATTGTGGGCAACAGTGTGAGAATCCAAATAAAAAAAAAAAAAAAAAAAAAAAACTTAAGATTGTTGTAAATCTTTGTTCTTTTTCAGAAAATTTTTTTAACATTCTAGGATTTTTTGCATTTCCATATATATTTTAGGATCAGCTTGTCCATTTCTACAAAAAGAAAAGAAAAATGCTGCTGACATTTTGCTTAAGATTGCATTGAATCTACACATCAACTTTCGGAACTGTCTTCTAATCTATGAACATAGTACATATCTTCATTTATTTAGGTCTTATTTTGTTCTCTCAGCAATATTTCACAGCTTCAGTGTACAGATTTTGTTCACAAAATTTGTGAAACTTATCCTTAAGTAGTCCATATTTATTATTTATTATAATAATTTATGTTATTGGAAATTATATTTTATTTTGAGTTCTACTTTTCAATTGTTCATTCCTAGTATGCAAAAACACAATTGATTTCTGTATGTTGACCTTTCATCTTATGACTTTGCTAAATTAACATATTGGATTTTTTATCTTTTGGGGTTTTTTTGTTTTGGGGGTGGTTTTCTTTTGAGTCGGAGTCTCAGTCTGCCACTCAGGCTGGATTGCAGTGGCATGCTCACAGCTACCACAGCCTTGACCTGCTGGGTTTAGGTGATCCTTCTGCCTCAATCTTCTAAGTAGCTGGAACTTCAGGCACATGCCACCATGCTGATTTTTTTATTTATTGTAGACAAGGTCTCGCCAAGTTGCCCAGGTTGGTCTCAAACCCATGGGCTCGGACAATCCTCCTCCTCCCAAAGTGCTGGGATTGCAGGCATGAGTCACCGCACCTGGTGACATATCAATTCTAACAGCTTTTTAATAAATTCCTTAGGAGATATATATATATATATGTATATACATACACACATTTATTTACATATTACATGTAAATAAAGACAGTTTTACTTCATATCTAGCTATGTGCTTTTGTGGGTTTCTTTTTGTCTTTTTGGCTTATGGCACTGACTAGTATCTCAGTACAATGTTTAACTGAAGTGATAAGAGCAGACATCCTCATCCTTGCCCTGTTCCTAATCTAAGAGGAAAAGTATTATCTCTTTAGCATGAAGCATAAAAAGCTATAGACTTTTTATAGATGCCCTTTATCACGTTAAGGAAATTCCCTTCTATTCTTCTTCTTCTTTTTTTTTTTTTTTTTTTTTGAGTTGGAGTCTCACTCTGTTGCCAGACTGGAGTGCAGTGGCCGCTCCCGGCCACCGCAGCCTCGACCTGCTGGGCTCTGGCGATCCTTCCACCTCAGCCTTCCAAGTAGCTGGAACTACAGGTATGCGCTACCACGACCAGCTAATTTTTGATTTATTGTAAAGATGAAGTCTTGCCAAGTTGCCCAGGTGGGTCTCGAACCCGCGGGCTCAGGCAATCCACTCACCTCAGCCTCCCAAAGCGCAGGATTACAGGCTGAGCCACCAAGCCCGGCTCTTCTTTTTTTTTATTTCTAATTTTTTAAGAGACAGGGTCTCACTATGTTGTCCAGGCTGGTCTTGAACTCCTAGACTCAAGCAATCCTCCCTCCTCAGCTTGCTAAAGTGCTGGGATTACAGGCATGAGCCACTGAGCCCGGCTTCTACACTTAATTTGCATAGAGTTTTATTATGACTAGCTGGTGAATATTGTCAAATGTCTGTTTTACATATGTTGTGATAATCATATTGTTTTTCTTCTTTATTCTACTATATCATGAGTTAAAATGATTTTCAGATGTTATAATGTTTTAAATACATTTCTAGGATGAACTCCACTTGGTCAAGATACTTCATTTTTATATATTGCTGGTTTCAATTTGCTAATACTTTTTAAAGATTTTTGTGTCCTTTTTCATAAAAGAACATGATTTGTAGTTTTCTTTCCTTATTACGTTTTTGTCCGTTGTTGTTGTTGTTGTTGTTGTTTTGTTGTTTGAGTTGGAGTCTCACTCCGTCACTCAGGCTGGAGTGCAGTGACACGCTCACAGCCACCCCAGTGTTGACCTGCTGGGCTCAGATGATCCTTCCACCTCAACCTTCCAACTAGCCGGAACTACTGGTGTGCACGACCATGCCCAACTTTTTTTTTTTTTTTTTTGATGGTAGAGATGAGGTTTCACCAAGTTGCCCAGGCAGTTCTCGAACCTGTGGGCTCAGGCAATCCCCTCACCTCAGTCTCCCAAAGTGCTGGGATTACATACAGGCATGAGCCACTGCACCCAGCCTTGTCTGGTTTTAATATCAGGATAACACTTGCCTAAAAAAGTGAATTGGAAAACTTCCTCCTCCCATATTTTTTCAGTGAGTTGTATTAGCGTTATTTCTTTCCCATATGGTTAACAGATATCACCAGTGAAGTTACATAGACCTGGTTTTTCTTTTCCATTATTATTATTATTATTATTATTATTATTATTATTATGTGGGGAAAGATTTTAACTACAAATTTATTTACTAGATACAGGGTTATTCAAGTTATCTATTTTTTCTTGAATAAGTTTTCATAGTTTGTGTTTTTCAAGGAATTTGTCTATTTCATCTAAGTTGTCAAACTTACAGGCATAAAGTTTTTCAAAATGTTGCCTTACCTTTTTCATGTCTGAAGCTTATGTAGTGATGCTCCTGATTTCATTCTTGATATTGATTATTTGTGTCTTCTTTTTTCTTGATTGTGCTAGCTAGAGGTATATGAATCATATTGATATTTGATTTATTTCTCTTGTTTGTTGCTTGTTTATTCAATTTTCACTCACATCTTTATTTCCACTCTTCTACTTAATGCAAGTTTAATTTGTTCTTTTTTCTATTGTGTTAAGGTAGACATTTATTTGTTTGTTTATTTATTTATTTTTATTTTGAGTTGGAGTCTCACTCCATCATCCAGGCGGAGTGCAGTGGCATGCCCACGGCCACTCCAGCATCGACCTGCTGGGCTCTGGCGATCCTTTCACCTCAGCCTTCTAAGTAACTGGAACCACAGTAAGGTAGACATCTAGATCATTGATTTTCAACTTTTTTTCTTTTCTAATATGAGCACTTAAAGCTATACATTTTCTTCTAAGTAATTTTAGCCACTATTCTCAAATGTTGACATGTCTTTTGCTCTCTTTTCCTGACTTCTTTTGGATTGAGTATTTTTCAGTATTCCATTTTATTTCTGCCATTAGCTTATTAACCATGAACCTTTTATTTTTGATAATTTCTCTAGGGTTTACAATGTATGTCTATAACTTACTGCAACCTACCTTCAAACAATATCGCACTACTTCACATATATGAGAGGAAGCATAACAACATGCTTGCATATTCTCCATCCTATCCTCTGTTGTTACGCATTTTACTTCTACCATAATACATTGTTGTTATTTTTGCTTTACATAGTCACTTTATTTTATTTTTATTTTTATTTTTTGAGTCAAAGTCTCACTCTGTTGCCCAGGCTGCAGCACAGTGGCAAGTTCATGGCCACCGCAGCCTTGATCTGCTGTGCTCAGACCATCCTTCCACCTCAGCCTTCCAAGTAGCTGGAACTACAGGTGTGCGCCATCACACTTGGCTACTTTTTTAATTTATTGTAGAGACGCAGTCTCACCAAGTTGCCCAGGCTGGTCTTGAATCCCTGGACTCAGGCAATTCTCTCACCTCTGCCTCCCAAAGTGCTGGGATTACAGGCGTGAGCCACCATGCCTGGATATAATTTTTTTAAACTAAGAAAAAACGGTTCTGTATTTAATATTCCCAGTGCTCTTCATTCTTCGGTATAGATCCAAATTTCCAGCTGGTTTTATTTTACCACAGCCTGAGGAACTTCCTTTAATCTTTCTTATAGTACAGAACTGTTGGCATAAATTCTCTCAGCTTTTGTTTGTCTAAAAATGTCTTTATTTTGCCTTCATTTTGAAAAGTATTTTCACTGGATGTGGAATTCTACTTTGATTTTTTTCTATCAGCTCTTTAAAGCCATTATTCTGTTGTCTTTTGGTCTAATGATAAATTAGTGATAATTCTTATTTTTATTCACTTATATAAAATATGTCTTCTTTTCTGTATGCCTTTAATTTTTTTCCCTTGCCAGGCACGGTGGCTCACGCCTATAATCCCAGCGCTTTGGGAGGCTGAGGTGAGAGGTTTGCCTGAGACCACAGGTTCAAGACCCACCTGGGCAACTTGGTGAGACCTCATCTCTACAATAAACCAAAAAATTAGCCGGGTGTGGTGGCGCGTGCCTGTAGTTCCAGCTACTTGAAAGACTGAGTCAGAAGGATTGCTTGAGCCCAGCAGGTCGAAGCTGCAGTGGACCTAAATATAGTAAATTGGCTGTGATAGACCTAAATATCGTTTTCTGTGTGTTCATCCTACTTAGAATTTGTTGAGCTTCTTGGGTCTATTATTTGTAGTCTTTGGAAATTTTTGGCCATTATTTCTTCAAACACTTTTTTGCCCCTACCTTTTCTGCATAATGTATGTGTAACCCCAGTTACACAATTTGATAGTGTTTACAGTACTGAGGCTCTATTCTTTTTTTAAGTCCTTTTTCTTTCTGTGCCATAGTTTGAATATTTTCTATTGCTACATTTTCAAGTTCATTTATCTCTTCTTTTTTAGTATCTAAACTGCTGTTAAGCTATACTGTGCATGTTTTAGTCCAAATATTGTACTTTTAAACTCTATAATTTCCATTTGATAACTTCTTTCCTCATTATGTTCATGTTTTCATTTAAATATTTTAATATCTATTTCGAATATCTGCTTCAAAATCTGTGTCTGCTTATTCCATCATTGCTGTCATTTCTGGATCGTTTCCATGACATGATTTTTATTCTGGTTATGGGTCATATTTTTCTGCTTCTTTATATATTCAATTACTTAATCAAATGTTGAGTATTATGAATGTCCCATTGTTGAGGGTCTGAATTTTTGTTTCCTTCCTTTCGAGAATGCGAAATTTTGTTTTATTTGGGTAGCTAGGTAAGTTACTTGTGCATCAGCTTTTTCCTTTTGAGGAAAAAGGAAAGCTTCGTCAGAGTGGCTGGAGAGCAAACCTTAAGGCTAATTCAGTCATACTAGTGTGACCCTCTTGAGTGTCTGCTGAGGGCTCCAGATGTTCAGAAGTTCTCTCGACTCTGACTAACTGGAACTTGTGTGTCCCTCAACCCTATCGGAACTCTGAAAGTTGCTCAGCTCAGAGCTCCCCAGTAGTTGCTGTTTGCCCACACCCGTGGAGTTGCACCCTACGAGAGCACAACTTAGTACTTAGGCAAAGACCCAAAGGAGATACCTAGATCGACTTCTGGAGCTCCTTTTCCAAGTAGCTCCTTTCTCTCTGGTACACTTCCCTGCAAATTCTAGTGCTCAGCCTTTCCAAACACTGACATCTCTGTCCTCGATGCAAAAAGACCCCTATGCTCTACTCGGGTTTCACCCTCCCTGCTCTGTCAGACCCGGCCTTCAGACAGAAAGCTGGAGTGATCATTAGGCTCACTTTGCTTGTTTTCCTTCTTTCAGGTATCATAGTTGTGTGCTAACTGCTGTCCAATGTCTGAACAATTGCTGCATCTATTTGTCTTGGGTTCTAGTCATTTACACAGGATGGAAAGTCCAGTACCAGTTGCTCAATTGTGTTCAGAAGCTAAAGTTTCTATCCCCTGGGTCTTTCTTCAAATGTTACCTCAAGAGTTTCAATCATCCTCACAGTGGTCCCTGTCTCTCACTCCTGCTTCATTTTTCTCCTTGACACTCATCATCCAACACTATATATTTACCTTCATTAGAATGTAAGCTTCATGCAGACAGGAATTTTTGTGTATGTTGTTCTCTGTTGCAGCTTCAGCTCAAAGATTAGGTGTTTGAATACATTAAGTACCCAATAAGTTTCTGATGAATGAATGAATGAAAGAAATATCATTACCTTTGAAAACTTTTCCTGGTGCCAGCCCTGTCATTTCTGCATTATATCATGCTGTTAATCACAATCTCTCCCTCGGTCCCGCCCTCCCTCCCACCTCTGTCTCTCTGTCTCTCTGTCTCTCTCTCTCTGTCTCTGTCTCTCTCTCTCTCTCTCTCCCATTCGCAGAAACGCACACGCGCATACTCATTAGGAGCTCTTAAACAGCAAGAATATGCTCTTGTGTATGTATGTGTCCACGACCCGGGGGTGAACACAGAATTACCATTGTGTGTGAATGGAAATTGTCCCCGACTAAGAAGCGCAGTTGTCCATGATACCAGAAGAGGGCAGCACAAGACTGTGTCTGTCTTCATAGTCTCCCCAGTGCAGGTCTTTAAGGAGGGGCTGGTCTCAGATGGAGCTGGAGCGACAGGCTTAGGCTGACTTAGACACAGGGATCCAGTGCTATTCCCTCAGAATAGAACTCAGAAGGACCCAGGAAGCCTTCCTTAGGCTTCCTTCATAGAGCCTTGCTGACTCCGCATCTCCCATTTATTCCTTCATCCACAAACACCCAGCCTTGATGGTGATAGTGCAGCATGCATGTACATAGACATATACCCCAGACCCTTCCTCAGTCAGAAAATTTCTCCCTACCTGATTCCATCACCTTCTCTCCAAACCTAAGTTGTTTAAGTTTAGTGGCTCAGATGGGATTTCTCAAATGTTCTATTCCTGGCCTCCCTGTCCACCCAGTGCACATAGCAATTCCCTTGAAGCCCTTTAATACTCATTTAAATTTAATCCTTACCACAGGCACTACCAGGAGGCCAGCGCTGTTAGTTCCAGTTTATAAATGAGGAAACCGATTCAGAGAGGAAAAGAAATTTACCCAAGGTCACACAGCTAGTGAGTGGAGAGAATGATATTCAAAGCCAGGGTTGCTGGCCCAGGGATCCTCCCATAAGCACTTGCAGCCTCCACTCCAGCTCAGGTCCCAAGGGAGGAGGCAGGGAGGGCTGGAGGCCATGGAACAAGCACTCCCTTGCAGGATTATTATTCTCATCCTAAAATTGTCCCAGCCATTCCAGGCTTGCTTCCTATACACACACACACACACACACACACACACACACACACACACACACACACTATAACTTCTCTGTGGCATTCACCCAGGAGAAGAGGGGCTATTACCTGCTTTCTGGGAGTTCTTGCAAAGCAGAGCCTGAAAATTATTGGTATACTCCAGGGTTTCACACATGACCTTGCAAACAGCAGGGCTCACTCAGGGCAGGTTTGTTGAATGGATGGATGAATGGATGGATGAATGGGCAAATGGACAGATAGATGGATGGCGGGACCACCAAGAAGAAGGACAATGGCTGGAGACTCTTTTTTTTTTAGTTAAAGTCTCACTCTGTCTCCCAGACTGGAGTGCAGTGGTCGCTCCCAGCCACCGCAGCCTCGACTTGCTGGGCTCTGGCGATCCTTCCGCCTCAGCCTTCTGAGTAGCTGGAACTACAGGCGCGTGCTACCACGCCCGGCTAATTGTTTGAGTTATTGTAGAGATGAGGTCTCGCCAAGTTGCCCAGGCAGGTCTCGAACCCGCGGGCTCAGGCAATCTACTCACTTCAGCCTCCCAAAGCACGGGATTACAGGCTGAGCCACTGAGCCCGGCTATGGCTGGAGACTCTTAAGTGTCATCTACTCCAATAATTTAATTCAGCAAACAACCCCTGAAGTTCCCTCCAGCACCGGGTCCTGTTTTGAATGCAGAAGACACAATTTACAATTGGGGAAACTGAGGCTACCACACAGCAGAGGCACAAAAGCTTGCAGCATTCAGAGAAGGATGTGCCTGGAATAGAAGGAGAATCCTAGCAGAGGCAGCCCTCACCCCTGCCCCCAATAATACTGGGAACCTATTGCTGCTTCCGGCTGTTTAGGACCCACCGGCAGAGAAGCCATTGTTTAGTTTGGTGCTTGGCCCCTTTCCTACCACCCAGTCCTTCTCCTTCCAATTGTCCTCGGGCCCCTCATCATGGTACAGGATGCAGCTGTCAGCACAGCAGCAAAAAGAATGGGAAGGGGCTGGGGGAAGCAGATGAGGCCATCCCAGGAGAGTTGCAAAGCTTCAGCTGGTGGTCCCTTTCAGACGAGCTGCTGACAAAGGCCCCAGGCAGCCGACTGTGCCAGCATGGCACTGGGCACTGAGTACAGAGCTCAAGCTTCAGGGGCAGGCTGATTCAGATTCAAGCCCCAGGTCCCACCACTGATTCACTGTGTGTCCCTGGGCAAGCCTCTTTCGGTCTCTGAGTCAATTTCCTTCTTGGTTAGAGCAAGACTAAGATGCTTGCCTAGTGAAGGACTTATTGTAATGAGGATGAACACAAAAACGCATGATACCTAAGTTTTTGTTTTTGTTTTTGTCTTTTGAGTCAGAGTCTCACTCTGTCGCCTAGGCTGGAGTGCAGTGGCACGCTCACGGCCACCACAACCTTGACCTGCTGGGCTCCAGCGATCCTTCCGCCTCAGTCTTCCAAGTAGCTGGAACTACAGGCGTGTGCTACCGTGCCCAGCTTATTTCTTTTATTTATTATAGAGATGAGGTCTCATCAATTTGCCCAGGCTGGTCTTGAACCCCTGAGCTTAGGCAATCCTCTCGCCTCGGTCTCCCAAAGTGCTGGGATTACAGGCTTGAGCCAATACCTAAGTATTTTTAAGGGTTTGTTTCTGTTGCTTACCCCTACCTTCCATAGCAAATTACAAAGAAAGATGGTGTCAAAGACGAATCTTGTAGTAAATAAAGTAGTGTTTTCTGTTGGGTAAATGAAGATATTTTCCCACATACTGGGTCATCATCAAAATCACATTTAACAAATCTATTAAAAATCCCACTTAAAGTACAATCACATTAATGGAACAAATGATATTTATTAAGCATTTGCAATGCATCGATGCATATCACTTCTGTACAGACACTCTATGAGCTAAGGTACTACCAGAGCCAACTGTGTGGGCGTGTCACCAGAGCAGTTGCCCAGAAACCCCTCTCAGAAGGATGATCCACACTTAGGGTTTAACACCCTCTTAAAGTTCTTAATCTTTCTATCTTTGAACTTGTAAGTGAAGTCTGATGGGACAACAGAGCATACACTGGGTATTTGGAGCCTTGGCTCACACATGGTCCTGCCTCTCGTCATCTCCCCACCTCCTCCTCTGAGAGATGGGGTTCTCAGCTGTCTGTTTCCCCCTCCTCTACCATCACTACCCCCACACCACCACCACCACCCTCTTCCACAATTTCATTGCAGGCAGGGGCCTGGGAGTTGGCACAGGGAGAGGAAAAGAGGGCTTGTATGCCAAGTTGTGAGACAGGGCCCCACACTCCCATGAGGGTCTCTACTCACTTTGTAAGTATCACCAGACTCCAGGAAACCAACATTAAATAGTGACTAATCAACAGCATGACAGATTGAGAGAGAAATTGGAAAAGAAAGGAAAAAAGGATGCCTGCATTTTCATTTGCACTTGCTCCCACAAATTCCGAAGCCAATTCTGGAACTATTATGACCACCACTTCACAAATGTGGATGCTGAGGCTCAGAGAGGCTTTAGTGGTTTGCCCAAGATCACTGTCAAGGGGCAGTGTTTAGGTACAGACTTAGATCTAAACAGTAGAGAAGGGGACTCTGAGATCTTAAAGAACTTCAGCCCAGGAATTAGGAGATCTGCACTTAATTTCTGACCATATCCCTGGGCAAGTTTGTCCCAACTCTGTGCCTCAGTTTCTCCAAGTGAAAGCACTCTGTGGAGTTCTCCAAGGTAGCACAGGGTCTCAAGATTGGACATTGCCACTAACTTGGGCTGTGATTTCTAGCATAGGGAAATCATCCTTGCCCACCTTTCCACAGAACTGCCAGGAGCACTCAGCGGACAAACACCCACCCTGCATGACATCACAGCATTTAAAGCACTCTCAAGCCACTCTCTACCCCAAACAACACTAAGCAAAAGGCTAGACAAGGAATATTACTGTCCCCACCTTACAGACAGGAACTTGGAAGCACCAGAACTGTAAAGTGACTTCCCCAAGCTCACCTTGCATTTCAGGTAGGTTAACAGGATGTCACAAGGTCATAGCATGAACATCTCCAAAGGAGAAGATGGGTCACAACCTTGGGAGTCCTGGTGCAAGAGGGCAGCCTGGGCCTCTCAGTACAGAAGGTTTGGCTTAATCCTTGGCCTTGAGAGTCCCACGTGTGAGGGAGGCCAGGTAAATATCCAAGAGCTCCAGAGAGAAGAGAAACAGCCAGCAGTTTTCAAAGGGTGACAGCATCTTGTGTCACAGGAGGAGGTGTTATCTACCATCACAAACAGGCAGACAGAAGTTCTGAGAGATAGCTCTAGCGGAAGTGTGTCCTTATCTGTCAACTCCACTCCTGCAGCCTCCCCACCCATGATCAGCCCACTGACCAGTTCTGGGGGAGGTCTCCACCTGCAGAGGGCGGGGTCTGGCTGACCAAGTTATTGCAGTTAGGGTGGTGTACCCTCAGCCCTGCCCCATTCCCCTGGGTTCCTCAGCCCCTGGTTCCCTTGGTGAGGATGTGGCATCTACAACACCAGAAGCCACCCACCCCGGGCCAGCCACCTCTCCTGCCTAGGGCTTCTGGTGACCACAAGATATGTTTGTGAAATGGTTCCTGAATCAGGAGCCTCACCTGTCCATCCCCAGTCCTTCAGGGAAGCACTTGTGCAGAACTGTCCAATAAACCACCACTTTCTGTGGTACTGGACACGGTGGCTCATGCCTGTAATCCCAGCACTTTGGGAAGCAGAGGCAAAAGGGCTACCTGAGACCAGCAGTTCGAGACCAGCCTGAGCAATTTGGCGAGACCTTGTCTCTACAATAAATAAAATAAAAATAAAAATTAGCCAGGTGTGGTGGCATGTGCCTGTAGTTCCGGCTACTTGAAAGGCTAAGGTGGAAGGATCACCTGAACCCAGTAAGTTAGGGCTGCAGTAGCCGTGAGCATGCCACTGCATTCCATCCTGGGTGACAGAGTGAGATTCTGACTCAAAAAACAAAATGTTTTTTTCTGTAGTAATGGAATTGTACTATTCTGTGCTGCCTGATAGCTACTAGCCACATATGGTTACTGGGCACAGCGGCCAGTGATGTTGAGAATAAATTTTAAATTTTGATTTCATTTTAATTGAGTTAAATACAGATATAAATTGCCATATGTGGCTAGTGGCTACTGTATTGGGCAGCGCAGCTCTGGAAACAAAAAAAGAACACTAAAAATGGAACAACTACACCATGATTTGGAGCTTCAAAAGCACTTTCACAATCATCTCATTGTTCTGTGAAATAGGTGTTTATCTCCATTTTACAAAGAGGAAAACTGAAGCTCAGAGAAACTAAATAACTTCCATGCTGACACAGCCAGGAAATATTAGAGGCATTAGAGGGATTGAATCCCAGATCTCTTGATTTCAAAACTCCACTCATCTGTCTATGCAATGCCGCCCACTTATGTAGTCATCACATATGTATTGGGTCATTGCTATTAGGTACATACCTCTGGGCTAGACACTTAAAAACAAATCAGACACAGACCCAGGCATTGTGTGAATCCCCAGACACAGGCAGTGTAATTGCCACAATAAGAATATGGGTATAAAAATTGCTTTAAGTGACTTACTTCCAAGTAGCTCAAAGCACTTTGCTTTAAGTATCATTTTCATCTGATGACTCCCCAATTTGTATTTCAGGCCCCAGTCTCTGCCCAGAACTCCCAATGGATATACCAAACAGCCTCCATTTGAATATCAGATTGACTTCTCAAGCTTGTACTGAACCTGCCTTTCCCGTCTCAGTAAACGGCAATTCCCTTCTTCTGTTGGTTCTACCTCCAAACCCTGGAGTCATCCATGATTTCTCTCTCTCTTTTTTCTAACACCTTTCATCAGCAAAAATTGTTAGCTCTATCTTCAAGAAGCATCTAGAGTACTCTCCATCTCCTTTCTGCTCCCCTAATCTATCATCATCATCCCTAGTTGGACTGTGTAATAAACTGATCTCCTGTGTCCCTCACTCGCCCTGATTCCTTTCTCTACACAGTAGCCAGAGTGATCTTTTTTAAAACTGAAAAGCCAGGGTATGCCTCTTCTCAGCTTACTGCTCCCAGTATTTTCCCAGAATCCTTGCAGTGGTCCATAAGGTCCTTCAAGCTCCAGCCCCTGACGCTTCTCTGAGCTTCCTTTCTCCTTGCTCTTCAGGTCCAGTGTTCCTGGTCACCCCTGCCTGCAGCCACTGCACAGCTCATTCCCTCACTTCCTCTGACCTCTGACCAAATGCCCCCTTATCACAGAGGCACTCCCTGTCACCTGACCGTGTTTCAATTTTCCTTATAACATTTATCACCGCCTGACATTTAATATGTTTGCCTGTTGTTCCTCTCCTCCCACCAGAGTATAAGCTGCCCGAACACATTGTCAGGTAAAATACAGAAAACCCAGTTACACTTGAATTTCAGATAAACAACGAATAATTCTTTAGCGGGAGGATGTCACAGATGTTGCATGGGATCTACTTATACTCAAAAATTATTCGCCATTTATCTGAAATTCAAACTTTCCTGGGTGCCCTGTATTCTTATTTGCTAAATCTGGCAACAGGAAGGCAAGGACCCAGGTTATTTTGTTCATTGCTATATCCCCAGCGCTAGACAGCTCCTGACATGTAGTAAGTACTCAATAAATATTTATTGGCTGAATGAATGTGTTCAACCGAGTCATTAATCAGAAACGCGTCTAAACTTTTAATAAACAGTCTGCGAGTCAGAGAGGCGGTGCCCCTAGGCTGAGTTAGTCCGGTTCATAACTGGGAGCCTGGGCAGCTGCTGACCTTTCCAAGCAGGTTGAGCAGCTGGATGCTCAACTCGCCCCCCCGCCCCGCCCCGCCCCTGCTCAGGTGAGCGGCAACTCTAAGGTGGCCCTGCTGGGGGCGGAGCCTCCCTAACCGGCGGGCGGGACCCAGCCCCCTCCAGATCCAGGGCCCCTTTAATTCCCCGCCTCCCCGTCACCGCTCGCGCCCTCCGGCGTGACGTCATCCGGCCGACAACCAGTGGCGGCTCGGTTTACTGGCAGGCGGTGCCAGCGGCTGCTGCCAAAGGGGAAGTGAGCTGGGGCAGGAGCGATGGCCCGGGTCTGGAGCCCGCGGCCGCCGCCGCCGCCAGTAGTGTATAGGCTGCAGCCGCGGCCAGAGCCGGAGCAGGGGCCGGAGTTGCGGCTGGAGCGGGTTCAGCGCGTGTGAGTTGCCGAGAGGTGCCGGAACACCTCAAACTCTGGGCGGGAGTGCTTTCGGTGGCCCGAACCGTCGTCCTCAACACCGCGCCCCCAGACTGCGGGGCTGGGGTCTCCCCGGGCACGGGACTGGCTCCTCTCAGCTCGAGCCTTCCGAGCCAGTCTGGGTCTTTCTCGGTCTCGGGCTCTTTTCAGACTTGGACGGAGGCCGGAGAACGGCAATCGTCCCAGACAGACCCCAGCCGACTTCCTGGCCCGGGCATTTTCTCGACGGCCGGGCAGTGGTGGGGTGGTAGTGGCTGGAAGCCCCTCCTGCTGCCGCCTCTTCAGCCAGGAGGGGACTAGCGTGTTCTCACGTTCTTGCCCTGCACTTCCCCCTCTCTTCCCATTCAGGAGCAAGTTTCTCTTGCCTCTCCACTGGAAATCCTGCTCCAGAGATCCAACACATTTGTCCTGTGTGTCCTTCCCCAGCTCCTGGAGCACCCAGAGAAATATTGCCTATTTATCAGGGTTGAGAATCTTTCGTTCTTGACTTGGATTTTTTTCCCTCTTTAGGAGATAAAGGTTGCCCCTCTTTCCACCCTTTTATCTGACACTGCATGCCCAGGACCTTATCCATTTGGATCACCAGCTCCGTGGCCATCTCTATGTGACTTCCCCCACCCATCTGAGTTCCAGTTTCCTCTGGGCTCCAATCTCCAGCCCCCCAGCGGATCTGGTCAGTCCCACCTCTAGGTGGGAGTGACCAGGGGGCTCTGGCCCAGGATTCCCCACCCTGGAAGGCAACTCCAAGGCAGCAAGAGAATTGGGTGTGGGATACGAACCTGGCAGCTCAGGAGTGGGGGCTCCACTCACCCCACACAAGAAGATGAAAAAGCGTAAAGAGCTCAATGCATTGATCGGCTTGGCTGGGGACAGCCGGAGAAAGAAGCCCAAGAAAGGCTCAAGCAGCCACCGCCTGCTTCGCACTGAACCTCCTGACTCAGACTCGGAGTCCAGCTCAGAGGAGGAAGAGGAATTTGGTGTAGTTGGAAATCGCTCTCGCTTTGTCAAGTGAGTAGTGAGGGGTGGAATGGGGAAAAGTATCTCCGTGCACTACCAAGGGGCACATTGACAGAAAAGAGAAGGGAAATCCTTAGGAAGAAAAAAGGGTGTAGACTTTGGAAGGCAAAGAGGGAGAAAAGGTTTAGGAAAAAGGTGAGCTAAGATCCTGA
Source organism: Tarsius wallacei (assembly GCA_963574415.1). Lineage (NCBI taxonomy): Eukaryota > Metazoa > Chordata > Mammalia > Primates > Tarsiidae > Tarsius > Tarsius wallacei. The sequence continues at coordinate 18,511 of CAUYQG010016015.1, forward strand.
ATAAAGGATAATTTAGAGAGCTGCCTTTTGGTGTAGAAAGAAAAGCTGTAAATGTAAGGTGGAAGTGTGGACTTGGGGAATATGCCAAGAACTCAGGGGGGTCATATAGAAGTTAATAATAGAGACAGAGGAACAGAGAAACTTTTGGGACTAGACCTTTTTAAAACATAGCAGTAGAGTCAGGCGCCTTAAGACCTCAAATTATTTATTTTTTGCACCCTGAATCCTGATGGTGGGGGAATATGATGAGGGGCATACTGTAGGTAATTTTGCCTTGAGAGTAAGGGGAGAATGGGGGACAAAAAAAAGAGGCATCTTTTCCCCAGACCATTTGTAGGTGGTGAAACCACTATACTAATCAAGTAGTAAGATTTGAGGACACTGGGAGTTGGGGCTTAGGGTGGGAAAGGGCTAAAGGGAACCTTGAAGATGCCCTTGGACCCTCTCAGGGAGCACACTAAACTTCTGCTAAGGATATGGAAGCAAGGGCTAGGCAAAAGGTTTGGGTGCTAAGAGATTGGATGATTTGTTGGTTTAAAATACCTGTGTTCTTTTAATTTGCTAAAGAAAGAGTTTGGTTTCTAATGAGCTTTGTCAGATTAGGTAGTTAAGGCACTTCTGAGTTTAGGATGTGAAGGCCTAATGAGGTGTTAGTCCTGGAATAGGTACCCTGCTGGGTTAGTTTAGACATTGAGGGCTTGTTTGGTTTGATGTGAAATCTAGCCTCTTCTCTGTTTCCTTTCTTCTGAGCCAATGAGCTAGGTGTCCTCTTAAGCCCACATATCCTATTTCTTTCATTCTATTTGCAGTAAACTTGCTCAAAAACTTATGAAGTTTCAATAAATTGAAACAAGGTCCACTGGAGTATGTATTTGAGAGGGAGAGATAGATAGGTAAATTATAATGCAATGATGGAATTGCAGAGAAACATTGGTCTTTACAGTCCGAACCTGAGCTTGTCCTCAAAGACCGTTCTCCAGAATTGATGATAGCAGTGAGCTGCAGTGCCCCGAGGTTCTTTCTTTTGCCCATAGGAACTCCCTTTTTTTCATGTGTTGTTTAAAACCTTTTTACACAATAGATGAACTCTTCATAGGTCATATTATTTAGTCATTCTTCAACCTGCTGTTAAGATTCAAGTGCCTTACCCTACCTTCTGGTTACTCATTAGAGAAGATAATTGCATGCAACATAAGTACTATTTCTAATAAAGCTATACTCATAATCATTTTCGTATTCATGGTTGAATTTGTTCTTTTGAGCAGGGGAGACTATTTACGATGCTGCAAGATCTGTTATCCCCTCTGTGGTTTTGTCATCCTCGCTGCCTGTGTTGTGGCCTGTGTTGGCTTGGTGTGGATGCAAGTTGCTCTCAAGGAGGATCTGGATGCCCTCAAGGAAAAATTTAGAACAAGTAAGTGGTCACCCTTTTAAAATTGTAACCTTGGACTCTCTTCCAGGTTCTACAACAAAGTGGACCATGCTGAACTAAGAGTCTTGTCCATTCTGGTAAAGCAGTTATACATTCCTTTCAACATATTCATACTCTTTCTCAGCTGTCAGCTACAATGTTATGACATTTATTTATTTATAAACTCACAAGCAAAAGGCAGTGCTTACTCACCACCAGGACAAGTGACACCTGAAATAATGGCATTACAGTCAACGCTTAGAGTGCAGAAAGGAAGCTAAAGTCCAGGTCTCTGCACCCTTGTTTAGCCTCCTCCACTTGTGGCCTGTACTTCCCCGAGTATAAAGTGGCAGAATCAACACTGTGCTGTCTCCTTTTACCTCACAGAGCCATTTGAAAAAGAATGTGGGGACATCTGTCAAATGGTTTCCTCTTAAGAAAAAGCATACAGGAACAGAGGCATGGACATAAGAATAATAATAGCCAACATTTATGGAATGCGCACTGTATACCAAGTCACAGAATCGTTTTATTCCCAAAACAATCCTGTGAGATGAGTATTGTTATTATTATGCTCTTAAAGAAAAGCCAGAGACTCAGAAGGATTAAGTAACTTGTTCAGTAATTAAGTATGGCAGAGCTGAGATGATACCTGGCCCTCTTGGCTCTTGTTGCCAAAGTTCATGTTTATAGCTACCACTATACTACATAAATGTTCCCAGTGACTTTGTAAGCCTACACACATTTCTTCAAGTGCCCACAGATCTCTTTGATATCAACTTGGCCAGTAATCTAAAATAAGTTTAGTAGAAGTACTAGAAGAGCTGGTTTTTTGCATATTTATCAGTTTTCAAACTTAGAGCAATAACTAATAGATTTCTCTCCTATTCTTAGCTATGCTCATACTCATGACATGTTTCAAGGGAAAAAAAAAATTTTAATGCTATTAATGAATGTTATCATTTTAAAGATTTAGGAAGCCTTTGTGATTCTTTGAACTAAATTATATATTCATGAAGGGCTTAACATAATTATAATATTGCCAACCTTGAATACTATACAGCTAGCAGAAATATTTATCTCATGAGTGAATTTTAAGGTTTAAGGGACTTACCAAGTCAGAGAGTTGTATATATTCTAAATTGTAAAGTTGTATTTTACACATCCAAGTTACTTTTTCTGAAAGGTATGTTTTTATTTTTAAGAAAGCAGGATTTATTGAGAAGAGAGAAAAGCTCCCACAGTGGGAGAGGACCCAAAGGGGTTGCACTTATATATCTTTTTTTAGCACCACTGAAATTTTTGGTTTTGGGTTTTAAGGGTTAATCTTCTAAGCAAAGGAACCTGCATCAATTTAATCACAAATACTTTAACCTTAGTAGTATTAGCACACCAGGAAACAGGCCATAAGGCTTTTTTAAGGTCATAAAGATCTGGCTCTAGAACTGGACTAGAGTTCTTACTTCCCATCTGAAGCCTGGGAGATGACATCCTCACTTTCCCTCATTCCAGCTTCTCTTTGCTGCGTGAAGTTATTCCAGTTTTAAACTTGACCTAGGAACAGCTAATCCTTAGTGTGTTAGTTACATTTCTAGAGATGTTGCTTGAAAAAAAAATGTTGAAATACTAACTTTGAATTTCTTCTGAGTTTGTGATTCAGAGAATGGGTTTGAGTAAGCCACAGTTTTCTGTCAAAATCGTCTTGACCTCTATGTCTTATCAACTTTCAGAAACAGTATAAGAAAGAATAAGATTTTTACCCTATCATTATTTTCCCTCCTTAACGGTTGTCCTTACAGTATTGCAAGATGTTTTTAAGACCATTGTTTTTTTTGTATGTAAATAGTAATCCCAACTTGGAAATAGGGTTCTCAGAAACAGTGTTTAAACATAATCACTATCTGTGCTGCTCCATAATTAGTTGAGTCTCCTAGGGTTGCGTGTAGCTTGTTTGATCACGTGTAGCAATTATTTATTTATACATTTCAAAACATTACTCAGTTCTGCCCTCTAGGGATTCCTTTCTCTAGCTGCTCTGTGCCTTTGTTTACAGGATACCTGTGTAATTTATACCTTAGCTGAGCTTTTCAGGGAATTTCTTTGTTTGGAAATGCGTGTTTAAAATGTAGTACCTGTACTTGTAATAGACCTGGCAATCAATCAGTCAGCAAATATTTGTTGGGCACTTGTTAATACCAATCCCTGGAAATACAGTACTGTCTTCAGCAGATGCCAGGAATTACACCCTGGACTGTGAAGCCTGCTTTCTACCACTGAGAAACATTCCCTTGGGATCCTGACTACATTTGTCAACCAGCTGAATGAAGCAGATTTAGAATTGTCAGTCCAGCTGTTTTGTTGGCTTTGATTTGCCACAATAGAAATGCCAGCACCTGCAACATCTAAAAGCAGGACTTCCTGAGGAGGGTGAAGGGTGGGGTCTGGGGCAGTCAGTCCATAGGCTGAGCCATTGGAGAACTTGCCCAAGAGCTTTTTGTGTTTGTGTGTGAAAACCAATGTCTTTAAGTGGGGTCAATCTTGTTAAGTTTAAATAATCTTTCTTTAAGTTATGCTTCTTCTTTAAATATATTTTTTAAAGTTAACTTTTATTTCTTGTTTTTTAAGAAGACAACAGTAGGATTCACTGACTCAAGTAAGACCACCTGCTTGTCTGCCTTTCATACCTTTTTTTAGAAATTCAGAGCTTCTTGTTATTTATTTCAATAAATTTTCCAAGACACTTGTGAAGAAAGGAAGAGGGATTGCTAAAATCTCTGAAATAGAAAGCAAAGTAGATAGGCTTGGCACTTTTCTTTGTGGTCAAGGGGTAACTTGATCCTTAAGCTAAAAGTACTGGCTGGCCTTGAAACTCTTAGCTCAGTATTCTTTTTTCCAGAACCAGATACTTCAGAAGACCTCCAAAGTTACTCTAAGAAAGATTCTATTCTCAACCATTCCTCACTGTCACTCATCTATGAAACACTAGAAAACACTAGAATGAATGAAAATAATTTTGAAGAGAAGGAAAGTATTAATAAATCAAATATCTCCTTGTTTGGACATACAGACAAAGTTTGGTTTGGTCATTTAGTTCAGAACTTGCAAATGATCTTGTGCTAATGAGGGTATAAGGGGATATAAGTGTCTGTGATCTCTGGAATATACTAGAAAAAATACTGGTCCTAGGAGCAAAAGGTTTAATAGAATTCTTGTTTCTCATTACTAGTTGTAAAACTCGGACAAGTCACTTAGTCTTTCTAAGTCTTCATTTTCTCATCTGTTAAACATAAAGATATATTTGTGCGACCAAAGCACAGTGGGCATTCTTCTGTCGTGCTGTATAGCAATTCTGTGACCACGCGTCGCTTCCCAAGACTGAGAGCTTAGGGCCTTTGTATCCACTGATGCCAAGTTCAGGGCTGGGCACATGGTAGGGGCTTAATAGCAAGTTGTTAAATAATTAATTACATACAAGTTTATTGCAAACTGTAAAGACATTGTATAAATATAAAATATTGCTATCTGCAGTATATGTACTATTTGAAAGGTATATGCAGAAATTTCTATTTCCTCGTCTTAAAGACTAGGAAAGACTGGGTACAGCCAGGCATGGTGGCTCAGGCCTGTAATCCCAGCACTTTGGGAGACTGAGGCGGAAGCCCAGGAGGTTGAGACCAGCCTTTGGGCAACATAGCAAGACCTCATCTCTACCAAAAAAAATTTTTTTTAATTAGCCAGGAGTGGTGGTGCACACCTGTAGTCCCAGCTACTCAGGAGGCTGAAATCCTTTGGCAAACATTTTTGAAAAATGAATAAAAGTAGCTGGGCCAGTGGCTTACCTCAGCACTTTGGGAGGCCAAGACGGGAGGATTGCTTGAACCTAAGAGTTTAAAGTCAGCCTAGGCAACATAGCAAGACCTCATCTCTACCAAAAAATAAAAAAGTTAGGTGTGGTGGTGCGTGCCTGTAGTCCCAGCTACTTAGGAGGTAGAGGCGGAAGGATCACCTGAGCCCAGGCATTAGAGGCTATGGTGAGCTGTGATCAGGCCACTGCATTCCAGCCTGGGCAACAGAGTGAGATGTTGACTTAAAAAAAAAAGAATAAAAATATTTAACTTATTTTAATTATTCTGAGTTTTCAGATAGTGGGCTTGCCTGAAATGAGGATACCACCATCACTCCCAATTTTGTGAGGGTTTTTGTTGTTGTTGTTAAGTGTGTTTGCTTGTTTGGATTTTTTATTTGTTGAATTTTCTTTGTTTAACTTAGTAGTATAACATTAATTCCATTTCATACTCTACAGTTGTTTCACTGGACAAGTATTTGAGCCCTCTGTGTACCTGACACTGAGCTGGCCATTGGGAATACATAACAAAGCAAGGTCTAGTCTTTGTCCTCAAGCATCTCAATGCCTGGTAGAGGAGCCAGATACGTAAACAGTTATAGCACAGCATGTGAAGTGTTTGGTAGAGTTTGTAGTAATAAAGAGGTGTGGCAGTCTAAGGCCTGACTGTTTCAACTGAATCTTAAAAGGAGTTAACTATGCTGAAATGACAAATGAGGGGCAACCAAGGGCATCTAGGCAGAAAACATAGTATGTGCAAGATCAATGAGGCTTAAAGAGGTTAGTATGTCAGGAAGATCATCTTGGCTAGAAAGTGGATTGAAGAAAGTAGATAAAGTGATGAGAAATGCAGTTGGAAGGTAAGCAAAGGCCACAACTATTCAGGTAATAAACATTTATTGAGTGCCTGAAACGTGCCAAGGGTATTTTAAGTTCTGATTATACAGAAATGAACCAAACAAAATCTTGGAGCTTACATTTTAGCAAGTGATTTTATATAAGTCCTTTATGCTGTTTTTGGTTTTAAGAAAGTATATAATAACTAATCAGGCTGTCTGTGGCTCTAAAAAAAACATAGGTTTTATTCTGGAGAACCAGCTATAATTATTTTCTTTTCAGTGAAAAAGGAAAATGCTCTTTAAAGAATGAAGAGAAAGCACACTTTCAGGCCTCTACCTTTCAGGCTGACAAATCTCTAAACCATTCAAGAGATATTGTTTACCAAAAGAAGGGCCAATCATCACTGTATTTCACCTAGAATGTTCCATTATCCTATTTTATTTTGAGTTTTTGGTTTGATTTAAGACTTAAGAAAATACTATTTACTATTTGTGAAAAAGATTAAAAATCTTAATCCTCATAACAATGTTTAAAAGATAGTAAGACCCCCATCTTGCAGTTGACCAACTTAAGGTAGAAAATAAATTTAAGCATTTAGAAACACAAATTATAATGTCACCTTGAGCATTAATGTAGTAAAGTTTATAAATATTGATTGGCTGGCCAGTACTTAACATTTATTTATTATTTATTGTATGCCTGATCAGTTGTGTTAAGTGCTTTCTAGCCATTCTCTCACTTAATCTTAACAATTCTGTGAAGTATATTTTATCACTGTATTCTAGATGAGGAAACAGCACTAAGAATTTGAGTAATTTGTCCAAGATCATACTAATTACAGAGTGGAGACTCAAATCCGACTCTTTCTGCTCATGTTCTTTGTTATGATTTTTAGACACTTGACTTGAAAAGTTGCATTGCCAATGGTGAAATAGCCCCAGTTAAAGTAAAGCTTTATTGTGAAAGGTATATATTTACATAAACAAAAGAACAAAAGAACTTTTATTAATCCATTTTCTTTCATATGTATGATCATTTTTTCATTTTAGGACCATAAAAAAACTTTATTGTTAATATTTATGATCTCATTTTGTCTTTATAGTGGAATCTAATCAGAAAAGTTCATTCCAAGAAATCCCTAAACTTAATGAAGAGCTACTCAGCAAACAAAAACAGCTTGAAAAGATTGAATCTGGAGAGCTGGGCTTGAACAAAGTCTGGATAAACATCACAGAAATGAATAAGCAGGTAGCAAAAGTATGATTTTATTTGTGTGTAAACTGTGAAAGTTTAGTTTGGTTGGTTGGTTGTTTAGTGTGAATTAGTAGGTGTAGGGAATTCACTTGATTTTACTTTTTGAAGGAAGGTTTTGCATGCTATGATCCCAACACATTAAACTCGGGTAAAATAGATAAGTTGTGGATTTACCAAATATTTAAAATCCTAATAAGTATAGTTGTTTAGAGATAGTTGGAAGGTCGTTTTATTTTTTATTTTAAAGATGTGGGTTACAATTCAGAGTTGGGTATATAAATGTTCATTATGCCAGTACCCTTGTTGATGAAGTATGCCTCCCCCACCCTGGCAGATTCCCACTACTGCCAATCCCACCCCTACCCCCACCCCTGGCAGTTTCCCACTCCTGCCAATCCTTTTCTTATAGTATTATGATAATTGTTCAAGGTCTGCTTATGAGTAAGAATATGGGATACTCAGTTCTTTGTTTCAGAGATAGATCACTCAGTATCATAGACTCTAAGTCCATCCAGGTTGCTGTGAAGTTCATGATTTTGTCCTTCTTTATGGCTGTATAATACTAAATCGTATATATGTACCACATTTTTTTTTATCCAGTCCTCTTTTGATGGGCAGTAGGGTTGATTCCATGTTCTTGCTATTGTGAACAATGCTACGATAAACATACTTGTGCAGATATCTTTTTCATAGAGTGATTTGAGTTCTTCTGAGTATATTCCCAGTAGGGGGATGGCAGGGTCATATGGAAGGTCAATTTTTACATCTTTTAGGAATCACCACACAGTTTTCCATAGAGGCTGTAGTAGTTTACACTCCCACCAGCAGTATAGAAGTGTTCCCTTTTCACCACATCCTTTCCAGCATCTGTTGTTTTTTGAGTTATTGCTGATGGCTGTCCTGACTGGAATTAGGTGGTATCTCAGTGTGGTTTTAATTTGCATTTCTTTGATGACTAGTGAGGCTGAGCATTTTTTCGTGTATTTGTTGGCTGCTCGTATGTCTTTTAAGAACTGTCTAGTCATATCTTTTGCCTACTTTGTAATGGGGCTATTTGTTTTTTCTTTTCGACCCATATGAGTTTCTTGTAGATCCTAGATGTTAGGTCTTTGTCAGACATACAGTTGGCAAATATGTTTTCCCATTCTGTGAGCTTTCTCCCTGCTCTCTTGATGGTTTCTTTGACTTTGCAGAAGTATGTCAGTTTGATGAGGTCCCACTTGTCTATCTTATCTCTTATGGCATGGGCATTTGAGATTTTGGTCAGGAATTGGTTGCCAGTTCCAATTTCCATAAGGGTGTCTCCTGCATCTTCTAAGGTTCTTATAGTTTGAGGTTTTACATTTAGGTCTTTGATCCATTTAGAGTTGATTTTTATGTATGGGGATAGGCAGGGGTCTTGTTTTAATCTTCTGCATGTAGTCAGCCAGTTTTCCCAGCACCATTTAAGGAATAGGTTCTCTTCTCTCCAGTGGTTGTTGGTGGAGGCTTTGTCAAAGACGAGTTGGTTGAGAAATTGAGGATTTGCTTCTGGAATCTCAGTCCTGTTCCATTGGTCTATATGCCTGTTCTTGTACCAATACCAGACTATTTTGATTATTGTATTTTTATGATAAAGTTTAAATTCTGGGAGTGTGATACCTCCTGCTTTGTTTTTGTTTGTTTGTTTGTTTGTTTGTTTGTTGCTGAGGATTGTTTTGTCTATTCGTGGTCATTTATGTTTCCATATGAATTCCTGTATTGTTTCCAGGTCTGAGAAGAATGCTGCTGGTAATTTAATGGGTATTGCGTTAAATCTGTAGATTGTCTTAGGTAGGATAGACATCTTAACAATGTTGATTC
>CAUYQG010016017.1:0-31151 GCA_963574415.1 Tarsius wallacei
TTTTTCTTTTTCTTTTTTCTTTTTTTATTTTTTGAGAAACAAGGTCTCACTATGTTGCCCAGGCTGGTCTCAAATTCCTATACTCAAACAATCCTCCCCACTCTGCCTCGCAAAGTGTTGGGATTACAGGTGTGAGCCACCATGCCCAGTATATTTCTAGTTTTTGACTTAAAGTGAGAGAAGTTCAACTTTTCCTTTCACTCTCTTAGAGGCCACTGCAAGGGTATTAATTGGACTAATTTCAATACTGATGTGCCTCAAGGAATGGGTAAACTCAAGAAGAGGGAAAGAGACATGGGAAAAATCAGTGGGGGGAGCAGTCAGAAGACACACACAATTTATCAATTAAGTTTGCTGCCTTACATGGGTGTGGTTTGTGGTGCCCCAAAACAACTGCAATGGTAACATAAAAGATCACTGATCATGCCAGGCATGGTGGTTCATGCCTGTAATCCCAGCACTTTGGGAGGTTGAGGCCAGAGGACTGCCTGAGCCCAGAGGTCCGAGACCAGCATGGGTAACTTGGCAAGATCTCACCTGTACAATAAATCAAGAAAAATTAGCTAAGCATGGTGGTGCATGCCTGTAGTTCCAGCCACTTGGAAGGCTAAGGGGAAAGGATCACCTGAGTCCAGCAGGTCGAGGTTGTGGTGGTAGCTGTGAGCATGCCACTGTACTTCAGCCTGGGCGACAGAGTGAGATTCCAACTCAAAAAAATAAAAAAAGAAAAAAGAAAAAGAAAAAAAAGATCACTGATCACAAAAATGATGAAAAAGTTTGAATCAGTGTAAGAATCACAAAAATGTAACACAGACATAAAGTGACCACATGCTGCTGGAAAAAAATGGTGCCGACAGATTTGCTTGATGGAGGGTTGCCACAAACCTTTAATTTGTAAAAAACACAGTATCTTAGAAGCACAATAGTGTGAAGTGCAATAAAACAAGGTAAACCTGTAGTGAGCACTTACTATGCACCAGGACATTGTTAAGAGCTTTATAAGCATTATTTTTCACTTAATCCTTACAATAATCCTATGAGGGAGGTTTTAAGAAAAAGTCCCCAAATTTTACAGATACAGTGTCTAAAGCTCTCCACTGAGAAGTTAGTTGTCCAAGATTCTGTGACTAGGAAGTGGCAGAACTAAGATTCCAATATACACCTGATTTCAAAGCCCATCTCAATCGGTACATAATACTACCTTCTCAGTACTTCACAAACCTAGTGAATGCTACTAAACTTGAAGGTTTTTAAAGACTTTAATACCATATTAAAATCTCCCTAAATTTCCATTTAATATAAGTAGTGAAGATTGGAAATTGCAGCATATTCAGGAGAAAAAGAACAAGGGAAATAAAACACCCAGTGAATATCAAAGCAGACAAAGGCTTCAAATCTACATCAATTGTAATGCTCTTTCAACAAAAGAATGTTACAGTTGATGTAGATTTGATATAACTTTGGTGACCTCATTTCCTGAAACATAAATTGAGTTATATGACTTAACAAGCAATCTCTAACATAAAGCTGCAGAACTGTCCATTAGGGACTCCACCAGACTCCTGAATAAAATAAAGACTATAAGACTTTATCCAAGTTTAGGTTCAAAAGAGTCCTTTAGACCATCTCAAAAAGCATAGGATTTTGTGTAATTCTAGCATTTATCACCACTGTATATTTTAAGTAATTTCAGACTTAGAAAAATTCTATATCCCCTTCACCCAGATTCCACAAATGTAATAATTTACCAAATTTGCTTTATCATTCATTTTCTCTCAATATATATACATTTTTTTTCTGAAAGGTTTAAAAATGCAGGCATGATATTCCTTTATATTTAAATACTTCCATGTGACACCACTGTATTTTAATCAGTTTATCACATATCTGTCACTAAATTACATCCTTCTCCACACCCCAAAACCTGAAATTATATATAATTTCATATATCATACGTAATATATAATTATATCTATATCTATATCTATATCTATATATTTTTTCCTTTAGAGATGGAGGTCGTGCTATGTTGCCCAGGCTGGATTTGAACTCCTGGGTTCAAATGATCTTCCTGGCTCGGCCTCCCAAGTGGCTGGGACTACAGATGCATACCACCATATTGGTCTGAAATTATGTTTCCTTAATTTACTTACTCTACTAACACCTGGTACAAGAAAATATGGGAGAAGGAAGTGTCACTCAAAAATAAGTAACATGTTAGACACTGTACTTAACTGAAGAGGTTACAAATATTTCTTTAGCGCCTGATCCATGCAACACACTTTGTATTGGGTAACTTAAGAAAGATAAATAAAAAGAAACACAAGTTTGGTTCTTTACAATCTCAAAAACCTAATCTGATCTGAGGTTACATTTGTGACCATGACTTACATTCATATTCTTGCTGTGGAGAGTTAACATCCAGCATCTACCCTAGATACCTTTTTCTATCTCATCACAGATTATTTTGCTCAATTACAAGCTATTAAATACAAAGGCCTTAATCTCTCTCTTTTTTTTTGAGACAGGGTCTCACTTTGTCACCCAGGCTGGAGTGCAGTGATATGATCACAGCTCACTGCAGCCACCAGTAGCTAGGACTACAGGTGCACACCACCATTCCAAGTTAATTTTTTTTTTTTTTGGTAGAGATGAGGGTCTCATTATGTTTCCCAGACTAGACTTGAACTCTTGGTTTCAAGCGACTCTCCCACCCTGACCTCCCAAAGTGCTGGGATTACAGGCATTAAGCCACCGCATCTGGCCTAAGCCTTAACTTCCTAATGAAAATAATTTTAAGGCTGGGCTCAGTGACTCAGTTTATAATCCCAGCACTTTGAGAGGCCTAGGCGAGTGGATTGCCTGAGCCCGCGGGTTCAAGACCATCCTGGGCAACTTGGTGAGACCTTGTCTCTACAATAAATAAAAAATTAGCTAGGAGTGGTAGTGCACGCCTATAGTTCCAGCTACTTGGAAGGTTGAGGCGGAAGGATGGCCGAAGCCCAGCAGGTCGATGCTGGGGTGACCACTGCACTCCAGCGTGGGTGACCGAGTGAGACTCCAGCTCAAAAAAAAAAGAAAAAACAAAAAGAAAAAACAAAAAGAAAATGATTTTAAATGAACCACCTAATTATAGTTCCTTGCAGGTCCTCAAATCTTTAGCGATGATAAGCTATCCTATTAAAGTACTCCTACACAACAGAGACTAGCATCAGTTAGAAGCTAGAGCTATTTGCTATTAACAATGCTTGATATTTTTGAAATGTTGCTTTAAAAAAGTAAAGAATATAGTTATTATCTAGAAACATATGGGGAAAAACACGTAAGATGGAGGATTTAATTCTGGCTATTTGTGTCCATTTTTAAAGTATAAATTTCCTATAAGAATAGGAAGGCGCTGGGTGCGGTGGCTCATGCCTATAATCCCAGCATTTTGGGAGGAGGAGGCAAGAGGATTGCCTGAGCCCAAGGGTTCGCCGACCAACCTGGGTAACTTGGCAAGACATCGTCTCTAAATAAATAAAAAAATTAGCCGGATGTGGTGGCATGCACCTATGGTTCCAGCTACAAGGAAGACTGAGGTGAAAGGATCACCTGAGCCCAGGCCGAGACTGCGGTGGCCATGATGGTGCCACTGCACTCCAGCCTGGGCAACAGTGAGACTCCAACTCAAAAAAAAAAAAAAAAAGAATAGGAAGGCAAGACTCCATTTTAAGTACTCAATAACCACATGTGGCTAGTGACTACTCTATTAGATGATGTCAATATAGACCATTTCCATTGTCTCAGAGAGTTCTACCAGACTGCACTGTCATACCATTAGCTCTTTATGTCGTTGTTAAAAACCCTGCACCTTTGAGGTCCATGCCATTCAGCTAAACTGCTGCCTCTCAAACTTTAAAGTGAATACAAACCATTGGGAATCTTGTTAAAATGGAGATTCCTATTTAGTAAATCAGAGGTGAGGCTTGAGATTAGGCATTCTTAACAAGCTCCCAGATGATGCCACTTCTGCTACCCTCAGACTACACTCTGTAGAAAGAAGCTATATTTCCTCTTTCTCTTCTTGTTACAATTACAAACACCCAATCAGTCTACCTTATGCATCAGACTCTCTTTAGCACACAGCTCACCACCCTTTTCTCCATCCCAACCTCAGCTATTATCATCCAGGGTGATTTCACCTATCCACATGGACAATCCAAACAACACCTAGCCACTCAGTTCCTTCAACTTCAATGATGTCCTCCATCAACCACCCACTTCCTATAATCTCACCCAAATACCTTATACTCACCTAAAATGGTTCTACCACTGACATCTCCGTGTCACTTTGGGACTACAAATGTTTGCTTTTCTAAGTAAGTACTTTCATTCTCATTGTTCTTCAAACTTATGAGGGCCTACCTCCAGTCCATTGATGCCATCCTGTTTCTTCTTATTCTCCCGCCTTCACTCCCTTCCCTGTTTAGCTCAAATTTCTCACTTGCAAATATCCTAAACTCCCTTATCCCTTTACTTCTTTGTTGAGGCCACTTGACAAGATCCCAATTCTGAATTAATTAGCTAGCCACTTTCTCTACACTACATTCAGGATCCTGAATGGCCAGAGGAAAAAATCACACAGCCTGACTGATGGTTACTACTATATAAATTCTTGCTTAAGAACCTCACCTGGGCCCTCAACCTAGTCTGGAGAGCTTGCATTTCTCTAGGCAAACTTTCTCTCCCAGTCCCCACAGCTATTCTTTCGAACCTTCTTTCTCCTTCAACTTTCCACCCTCATAACTCTGCCTACATTCTTCTTCACAGAGAAAACAGACCAGACAGGAGCTACCTATCCTCCTCCTTCCTTCCTATTATATAACGCAAGTGTCCTCCTATCACAAGCCAACTGTTCTATTTGTGTGCTGAACCCTCTTTCGCATTCCTTCCATCTCTTCCTGCCTATAGCATCCTTTCTCATAAGAGTTTCTGTATCAACTAATTCTCTCCCTTAAAAAAATAAAAGCTGGGCCAGGTGCTATGGCTCATACCTGTAATCCCAGTACTTTGGGAGGTTGAACTCGGAAGATTACTTGAGCCCAGGGGTTCGAGACCAGCCTAAGCAACAAAGGAGATCTCCTCTCCACAAAAAATAAAAATATTAGCCTGGAGTGGTGGCACACACCTTAGTCCCAGTTATTTAGGAAACTGAGGTGGAAGGATCACCTGAGTCCAAGAGGTTGAGGCTGTTGTGAGCTGTGATTGTGCCACTGCCCTCCAGCCTAGGCAACAGAGTGAGATTCTGACTCAAAACAAAACAAAACAAACAAACAAACTGCTCTAGCTGAGGGCAGTGGCTCATGCCTGTAATCCCAACATTTTGGGAGGTGGAGGCAAGAGGATTGGCCGAGGCCACGGGCTTGAGACCAGCCTGGGCAACATGGCGAGACCTTGTCTCTGCAATATATCAAAAAATTAGGTGGGCATGGTGGTGCACGCCTGTAGTTCCAGCCACTTGGAAGGCTGAAGCAAAAGGACTGCCTGAACCCAGCAGGTTGAGGCTGCAGGTGACAGAATGAGACTCCAACTCAAAACAAAACATAAATAAACAAACAAACAAAAATAAAGCTGCCCTAAAAATAGTCTATCAATAAAGGAAAAAAAAGCCATCCTCTAACTTCCTTCCAATGATTCCCTTGCCTCTTCACAAGCAAATACATCAGAAGGCTTACCTGTGTCCCTTGTCTACAATTCCTCACCTCCCATTTGCTCTGAGTTGCATATCAGTATGGACTCTGCCCCTGCTGCTCCACCCAAACTATTCTCTAAAGTCAACCATGACTCCACTGTCACCAAATCCAATGGATGCTTTTCAACAACATACCAAGTTGACTATTTCGTTTCTTCTGGAATTACCCTTTCTTCCCTTGGTCTCTAGAACTTAATACTAAGCTGACTTTGCTTCTACCTCTCTAGTCATTCCTTCTCTCTCCCTTTGCAGGCCCATCCTTTTATACCAAGCATTTAATTGTTAAAGTTCCGCAAGGTTCAGTCCTAGGCCTTCTCCTCTTCTGAAATCACTCCTTAAGGGATTATCCCTTCACTCACATAGTCACAATTATCTATACTCACATTTGGCAAATTTATCTCTAGTCAAGTTCTCTCTTCTGAGAACAAGAACCATGTAATCCATCCGCTTATCAGATACTCCCACTTAGATAGCTCACAGTTATCTTAAACTCGACCTTTCAAACTTCACTCATCAACTTTCCCCATAAGCATACTTTAACTTTATTGTTATCTAAGTAAATGACAACATCAGTTACCCACTTGCTTATGCCAGAAATCTTGGAGTTACCTTCAATACCTATCCTCCCTCATCTCTATACTGGCTCCAACTCCTAAGTCGTATCAATTCCATCTTCAAATACTCTCTCAAATCTGCCTACTCCTGCTCATCCCTATAGTTACAACTCTAGTCCAAGCCTTCTGTCATTACCAGGACTCCTACAATAGGTCATTTCCCTGCTTACAACCCTCAATTACCTTCTGTTGTCCTTAGGATAATATTCAAAATCCTTACCAATCTGCCCCATGCACTCTTCTCCCAACCTCATTATGTGCCACTCTATCTACCCTTTATTTTGACAGCTTTCTGTCAGTTCCTTGAAAGTATCAAAGTTCTTTCCTGCATCAGAGTTTTCCAGGATCCCGTTCCATCTGCACAGAATATGCCTTCAATCCTCTTTAGTCTTTTAAGGCTTAATTTAAATGAAACCTCCTTGGAGGTCTCCCCAAATATGTGTTCATGGTACCCTATATTTCTCATTCATGTCATTTATTACAACTGTAATCAATTAATTGTGCAAGTATTTGTTTATTGTACCTCTCTTAAGTTAAACTTCAAGCTCTTTCAGGGCAGAGACCCATCTAGTTTATCTGTATATTCCCAATTACCTAACAGGTCTGGAAGATAATGGGTGAAATACATTTATCAACTTTTATACAATTCTAGAGGAATCTTGTCCTTAGTTAGCTGTCACTATTAGTGGGGAGTACATTTTTAAAAATCAGAAATGCTTTCTTGAACATTTCAAATCATTTTATAGACAGCCTATCTAAGGCCATCACCACTACTAACAGGTAAATATATATAGTTCCTAGGATAGTATTCTAATAATCTAGTGACACAGTGATAGCGCAAAACTTCATCCAAATGGCTAAATACCTTGGGCTATAGATTTTTTTTAAAAATTGCTTCTGCAAACTCACAGTCCAATTTTTTTTTTTTAGCAAAGCTGATGACATGGGTTTTAGGTATTTAAGATTCAATAATATTTATGATGGGAAAAGTACATTGCTATATTACACAATTATTCTCAAATTTAACATTTCAAAACAGTTCATGTTATATAAAGCTAACATAGTAGACTGAATTATAGAGTATTTATCGTATTAGCAAAGTAATTACTGAGCCACAGATGGCAAATTATCAAGAAATTGCCAACATGTACTAATTCTTCTTTGCTCCAGAGACTAGTGCCGTACAATTCTTAAAGACAGTCTCTGAAATACAATTCTATAATTCCCATCATAAATCACAATCATAAAGTAGAACATATGTTTCCCATTATAACAATGGAATAATTGGAAGTTCTATTTCTGACAAAGCACTCATACATGTAAGCTACATAAATGTGATAGAAGCTGAAACTCAATAACTATAAACTCTGTAATACTTTTAAGTTGTAAAATTATGCTTCGGGTTCCACAATATGAATATAAACACACTATATATACCAATGATACAGGGGGCCCCTATACTCTATAGAAGCATATAAAGTATTGATTTGAAACCCCAAATTCAAACCAATTGTATCACAAATTTGAAGTTGTAGTAATCCTGCCAGTTACACTAAAAGAAAAGATGTCTTGAGAAATATGAATTTACATCTATTAGGCTTCACAGAGCAAAAAGCTGGTCAAAAATTATTCTACTTTATATTGCCTGCAGTTACTTCTCTCCACCACTAGATGGTACTATCAGCTTCAGAAATCTAGGGACTAAAATGGGAGCTATAATATATATTAATCATCCTTAATTATCTCAAATATTCTGTTCCAGTATGCTCATGTACTTGTAGTCATCAGATCACGAGTCTCAATCCTCAGTTTAACATATATGGTCACTACTCTCTTAGGTTATCAAATACATTTAAAATCTGAAGTAATGAAAGGTAGAAAAGCTTACTCAATCTTTCACAAAGGATTTTCTGATTCAATTCTAGAATTAACTAAGAAAAAATGGAAGAAAAGCACTATAAAGGTTTCCAGTCACTGTTTATCATCTCAACAACATTCTGCTATTATTATTTATCCAGTCTGTTTACCTTAAAAATTAGATTTTGCTAATGAGTATATTTTTAACCAGGACTTTAATGTATTTGGACTAATCTGGAGTCCAGAAGTAGAAACAAAACTATTTTGCATTCTAAAAGCAAGATCTAAAAGATCAAAAAGAGTCACCGATTTTAATATGCTAACACTAATAATTAGGTAAGTCTTTATAAAATAAACAACTTTAGCCTGGGCATGCAGTGGCTCACGCCTGTAATCCCAGCACTTTGGGAGGTTGAGGTGGGCAGATTGCTTGGGACCAGGAGTTCAAGACCAGCCTGGGCAACATAGCAAAACTTCATTTATAAAAAAAGTCAAAAACAAAAAATTCACCATGCGTGGTGGTGCACACCTAAAGTCCCAGCTACTCGGGATGCTGAGGTGGAAGGATTGCCTGATCCCAGGAGGTCGAGGTTGCTGTGAACCATGATCATGACACTGCACTCCAATCTGGACAATAGAGACCCTGACTCAAAAAAAAAAAAAAAAAAAGACAGAAACAGCTTCCTAAAATAATAGTGCTCAAACCATTCTGATTCTAAACAACATATTCTCAGAAGCTAACACAAATTTTAAAGATTGCTAATCTAAATGGAGGGATAGAATAAATTTAGATTAACTCTAAGTCATTTTATATTGCTAGTAAAAGTATGAAAACCATCTGTTTGAAAAGATTTGAAACAAGTCAGAATTTACTTTCAAGATTTTCCCATTCCTTTTAAAGACCAAGTATAACTATATATAAACATGACTAATCTAATTTTGTATAAATTCAAGTAAAAACAAACTATAAAATAACTTTTTATGTTTCTATTTTAAATTTGGTCACTTATTAACACGTCAGTATTTTTTTTAAACAGACTACAATATGAATAAAAATTTAACAGAAAGACTGGTAATCACAAAATGTACTAGTATTCCCAAGTTCACATTATCTATAATATCTGACAGTAGCAAGGATTCCAACTATTACCCTTATAGAAACATGTAACCACACACATCATTTCTTACTAAAGATAAACAGATTTTTAAATGTATGCTTTACAAGAACCGTGGGGTAAAAGTTTCCTTAAAAATTCAGACCTATTTCACTATGCACATTAGTTTATCCTAATACCTTTCTCAATTATGCTAAATGTATTTAATATTGAGATAAAAATTAACGTAATACAATTCATTCATATCTCACTCAAACTTCTTCTTGAAACTGAAAAATGAATGATGTACCTTCAGAGTTATATGTAGTTTTCTTGTGTTTTCGGCAATAAACCCTATAAAAATGAAGAATTAAAAAAATTATCAATAAGCAAATTAAATTAAACTTATTTTTCAAATTAAGAAAATTCATAGCACACTTCACCCCATTCACAAGCTGGATCCAAAAAATAGTAAACTTCCTATACCATTTCTCAAAGTATTTAATACCTTATCAAAAACACCCTTTAGGATGACAATGAAATGCTTTGAAATGGGAACATTTTTTACAAAAGTCTAAAGAAAGTATTACTGTCAAAAACTTAAAGAGAAGTAAAATAATTACATGTAAATTCCTTGTGAAGGTTTCTCTCGTATTTGAGCTTTATCATGCAATGCACAGTGGTAGTGGTATGTCCTGTGGCATGTTTTCACATCACAACCAATTGTTGCTCCAGGACAATGGCATAAAGAACACATCTACAGCAAAACAACAAAATAATATTATTAGTATGTGACTTTCTAAGGCCATGATATCAGGTTAGAGGCATATCAATTTCTGCTAAGGAAAACAAATTGGTTTATTGAAAAATTTTGTAATTCATGCTATTTTTCTTGTTTTCTCTCCTACAAACAATTTGAATAAAACATGATTTTTTTCCATGTTAAACACTGACAAAATTAACGGAATAGAAATTTTGAAATACTGTCACTCAGAAATGTGAGCTGAGTTGCATACAACATTTTAAAAGAGTTAGACCTTTTTTTGCAATCCAGACCTTCCTGGGTATAAGTGGGGAAAATGTCTCACACCAGAAACTTTTTTCCCTTAACATTTCCACTTAAATCAATGAGAATCTTTGGGGGAAGAAACCACACACACTATTTAAGAACCTGGTAAAACCACTTTAAAGTGAGGGAAGGAGCAAGGATAAAAGAATTAGGTACTTTTATTTTTTTGAATCTTGAGCTCTGAGGCTGTTTTGTGATGCCGAGTTGATTACATTGTAAAAATATGCTCTTCTTCAATTTTATCTATGTTACTTACCTCTTGTATTATGAATTCAGATAAAAGAACAGATTCTTTCAACATATTTTAATATCTTACCTTCAGAATTTATTAGATAATTCATATTAACTAGTGCATGCTCTAAACTTAAAAAAAGTACATAACAGTAATTGTTAGTGGTTTTGATTAACATATCATAGTGTACCATACGGAATGAACTTTTAATAAGGCTATCTCCTAAGCTATAAATGCCACGCCGACATAGATTCACAATACAGTAAACCTAAAAAAACCTGTTAATTTGTTTTTTGTTCTAAAGTATTCTCATTTCTCTTTATTAATCCAATCAAAAGAACACTTATCATCCTAACTTCTGGATTACTTGGCCTCTAAGCAATTTTGGTATAACAAGAGGCTAACACAAATTCCAATAAAATTTCTTACATTTCTCTAAGCAAGTCAAACATTCAACCTTTCATTCAAGCTATCATTTAAAAAAATACTCACATATAAGTCAGAAACAGAAAGACTCTCAATACAGGTACTTCCAGAAAGCATGAGAGCCAGTGCCCATTATTGATACTCAAAAAATACCTCACTTCCTTAAATAAATATAAAAACTAGAAGTATTGCTGTAAAAAAAATACCGTGCCAAATTATCAAGCAGGGAAAGCTTTTGGAAGGTTTATAAATTCTTAAGGAGGTAGGGCATTTGAATTGTAGCTTAATTATGAGGTCCTATTATTTCAGTAAATTACATTTCTGATTAAAAAACAGACTTACAGAATTTTGGAAAACACAAAAGAGAACAAAGAAAATTTAAAAATCATTCATACCAAGCAGAGATGGCTTACAGTGCTACAATGCTTATGTGAAAGTATTTTTTGAAGTAATTCTACATATACTATTTTGCACCCTAATTTTTTAACTTATCAAACATTATCCCACTTCATTAAGAGCTCAACTGCAAATAGTTTATCTTGAAATGTATATCTAAAACAGGTTTAGATAGGTACTTTTGAAAAAAAACTATTGAATTAAATTCGCAAGCAAAACTGAGAGGAGAGGTGCTGTTAAAATTACTGTATTAAGTCTAACATTGCAAAGACACACTGAGATGGGCACTCTTGTATACTGCTAGGAATTAGTACACACTCTCTGGAAAGCAATTTGTTTTATTTATCAAAGGCGTTCTGATCTAGTAATTTTACTCTATAAATCTAGTCTAAAAAAATCAGACTCAAGCAATTTATGTACAATTGCATTAACTGCAGAATTATTTAGAGCAGTCTAAAATGTAAAACAACTTATGGAAAAAAATTGAAAAATGTTTAAATAAATTATAGCATACACATATGAAGAAATATTCTATAGCCACTTTTTTCAAATAAGTTTTAATGGTACAGGAAAAGAATTATGTATGTTAAGTGAAAACATTGAGGCAGGATATAAAACTATATGAATTATAATCCCAACTATGTTTATAACATGTATTCTTTGAAAACAGGTGGAAGTAAATATAGCAATTGCTGAGTGGCTATCTCTGGGGAGCTGGTTTTCTTCATAATTCTCTGTATTTTCTGATTTTTCTACAATGGGCTTTTAAAAGTACTTTTATACTACAAAAAAATTATTTAACAAAGCTACTGGGAATACTCTAGCAAATGCTTTCAATATCCATCTCTTAGTTT
Source organism: Tarsius wallacei (assembly GCA_963574415.1). NCBI lineage: Eukaryota > Metazoa > Chordata > Mammalia > Primates > Tarsiidae > Tarsius > Tarsius wallacei. The sequence continues at coordinate 12,277 of CAUYQG010016017.1, forward strand.
GGTGAGAAGGAAATTGAATTGAAAGCCCAAAATACATCAAAATGTTTTCTGGCTGGTTATAAATTCAAATCTGCCTGAAGTAACTGGTTTTAAGCTGCTATGGTGAAATAAATCCATTTTGCAAATAACCAGTTAACTATAGCAAGTTACAATAGAGAAATTTTTTTAAAGCTTACTTTTGTTTTTTTTCTGAGTCAAGGCCTCACTCTGTCACTCAGGCTGGAGTGCAGTGGCATGATCATGGCTCACTGCAGTCTCAACCTCCTGGGCTCAGGCGACCCTTTTGCCTCAGCCTCACGAGTAGCTGGGACTAGAGGTGTGTGCCACCACACCAGCTATTTGTGTGTGTGTGTGTGTGTGTGTGTGTGTGTGTGTGTGTGTGTGTGGACAAGGTCTCGCTGCGTTGCCTAGGCTGGCTATCTGGCTATTTGTTGTGTGTGTGTGTGTGTGTGTGTGTGTGTGTGTGTGTGTGTGTGTGTGTGTGTAAGGTGTCGCTGTGTTGCCTAGGCTGGTTTCAGACTCCGGGCTCAAGCAATCCTCCTGGGATTTCAGGTGTGAGCCACGGTGCCCAGCCACTTACTTTTTATTTTTATTGTCAGTTTTACTCAAGGAAGATGAAAAAGAGGAAGACATACCAATAAAAAAAATTTTCAGAGTGGAAAATTCTTCTCCAGGTGAGGAACAGTTTTGCTGAATTAGGATTCATAGGATCTATGATCTATTTTATGCAGCATTCATATGTAAGCAAATTTCTGGCAAGGTACTAACAAAATAGCAAAAATTATCCATAATAAAAACAAAATACTAAGCTTATATTTGCTTACCTGTGAGTGCAAAAAGAAAAAAATAACTGTTATCTTTAAGTCATCTGTGTTATATTCCATCCCTGAAACAATCCTTTTACTCTGAACTCCTATGGGACTTAAGATTAGCATTCATTTTGGCTCCTACCATTTTACTCCCTTATGTGGCTAATTATCTGTATAAGTATATAGATTTTATCCATAAATTCCTTCTAGACTGAACTTATTTGAAGACTAACACTGTGCCTTACGAAGCAGTGCTCAATAAATCTGTCAATTGTAAGATTTGACTATTATTGACTATTTTAATATCTTGCAGCATATTTTTTCTCATTCATGTTTCTAATACCTGCAGATTCAACATAATTATCTTCAGGTACTTCTAAAAATATTTACACAGTCTGATCTAGGATTGTAAGTAGTGAAATTGGGGAGAACAATTCAGTTGAAGGGACACAGAATGAGCAGTGGTAAGGATGTTTGTGGGAAAAGATTAGCCCTGCTTGAAACAAGATTGATAAACTAAGAAGAGGTAAAAAGAAAAATTAAAGAAGCTGGAATACCAGATAGACGGCCAGTACAGTTTTTTAAAATGTTATGGGAAATAAAAATAAAACAGAGGCCTTCTCTTGAAAAAGGCAGAAAAATTGAAAAATGGGGAGCCCACCACCATCGCAACAAGGTACCAGTTGGTTTCACCCTAGTAACGGCATCCAGTATCCTCCTTCACACAAAAATTTGTTCTCTAATTTGCCACAGTCCCTAGTGAGCCTTCAGCAGAATGACTGTCAGCTGCCATTATCATCATCTTGTATTGGATCCATGGCTCTCTCAAACGTGCGAAAATGAAAGTTAACCTGACAGGAACATGCTTTTCAAGAAAAATGGTATAATTCTCCCTACTCCCCACCAAAAAAGGCCTGACCCACATATCACATATCCTGTTGAGGGCTAATATCCTGTCTGCAACATAGGTATAGATGTTAATTCTCAGCTTATCCTGCTTGTGTCCTGATTTCAAGTTCTTAATTTAAACAGAGGTGAAAACTTTTTCATTGATATTTTTCTTTTACTCCCTTATTTGGTTTGTTACCTCGTAGACCTCAATAATTCATTGCCAGCTCCAAATTAAGGAAACTGGAAAAAGAGGACCTGTCTTATTACAGATATTTGCATGGTATAATATAGTATTGTTAGAAGCCACACTAACTTAAGGTTAAGTTGTGCAACATAAGCAGAGTCTCAAGGAGCTGAACCACTGATGAAAGAGGAACTAAGTCACGCATGAGATGAGACACAAGGAACTAAAAGGACTGTGACTTAGTTAAAGTCTGGTAGGAGCTAGGCTGGAACATATCTGCTCCTCAGTCAACTGAACTAGGCCAGGACTGAAATTCAGTTTGCAAAAAGAAGTGTTAAGAAACAGAAGGAAAAATATGGCTTTCTCAGTAGCTACAGATGAGTAAAACTAAAATGAGACAGCCAACTTCTAGGATAGGCAGAAGGCGAAGCCTCTTGAGGAAAAGCTGGAACCTCATGGTTAGATAGAGTCATAGGGAACCAAGAGAAGAAAGGTTTTCTATAACATAACCTTTGTGCAGTGTAATTGCCCTGTATCTACTATGCATGTCAGTAACTGGCTACCAGTGTGCAGATACAAAATTCTTACAGCCACTACTCTCAAGACATCTGCTCCGAAAGCACAGAGAATGCAAAGGAGAGTTACAAAAAGAAGCCATGTTCTTGAGCCTGCAGACAGAGAAAAAATTGCCCAAAGCACTTGGAGTAGGGAGCAGGATACTCAGGGTATTTTAACAGGAGATATGAGCCAAAAAATAAGGCGGGAACAGCTTACCTTACACAGGTGTTTGGTTTTTTGTTTTGCTTTTAATAACAAATAACACTATCTCCAGTAAGAACTAGAAAGCAGGACAGTGAAATTGGGGCAAGTTTTCAGAGCTGCCCCCCAAAATGCTCCTTAACTCCAGGTTCATTGCTTTATTAATAGTAATACCTCACATGTCCAAATAATCAGAGAACAGAGTGGTATGTGACAGTGGTTAACTGACAGTTGTCAATTTGTTAAAAATTCCTAAAAAGAAAGTCCCTTCATGGGAGGGTACTTCTATTTGATCCCAAAGCTCTTAAAAAAAAAAAAAATACAGGCCGGGCTCGGTGGCTCAGCCTGTAATCCCAGAGTTTTGGGAGGCTGAAGTGAGTGGATTGCCTGAGCCCGCGGGTTCAAGACCAGCCCGGGCAACTTGGTGAGACCTCGTCACTACAATAAAAAATAAAAATAAAAGTAAAAATATAAAAATAAAAAATACAGCATATTGAAGGTGGTCTCATAAAAGCACAAACGTAACACTACTTGTAAGGTATAAATGGAAGGCTAGAAAGCAACAATGAACTCTGAGAGCTGTCAAAGTCATTGAAAAGTGCCAGGTTGCTTGAAAAATAGATCAAGACCTTAAGTTCCAGGTGCTTCTAAAAAACAGGACCATCGAAAAGTACTTAAGTTTTTACTAGAATAACAGACTAAATCTAAGCAGCTACTGAATAGATCATTTCAGACTTCTTAGAAATTGGAGGGAAATGAAGTAAGCCTATCAAGCTCTTACTTAATCTAATCTCCTGACCTTGCTCTGAATACCACAACTCCATCCAACTTTCTGCATCATGACTGATGAAGAATATAAATTCTCTTATTGGAGCTTTTGAAGTTTCTTTTTGTTTATCTAAAAAATTCAAACAGTCATTTTCTGAGCTCAGTTCTTTATGTTTAGGCTCTTCTTGGGTATAGGTTCTTCCAGCTGAGAGTATTCTGAACTGTGTGCTGCTTACTCTATTTAATCTGTGAAGAACACCAAATACACATTACGCTCAAAAAAGTACTGAGACAGCCCTCAAAACCAGACGCAAGTTATTTTATATTATTAGTTTTAGTTCTTCTCTATTAGCACAAATAAATGAGAATTATATGACATTTACAGTATTCCCAATGAAAAGAAAGTATTACATGAAAGCAAAGAAAAACTGTGCATTAAAAAATAAACGTATTCAGTAATAGCCAAAGACTCAGTTTTCTTCATCATTACAGTTTCTCTTTGACCTTATATTCATTCTTCTTAATCACCTCAAAAGTAAAGCAAGGTTGACTTTAATATAAATGACAGGTAAAATCTGCATACATTAAAATTAATCTACATGCCATAACTGAAGTTTTCTTTAAAAAATCACATTTATATGAATACATTCATAATGCATGTACATTTATACAATGACAATGAGGCCACTGAACAAATCTTCAACAAGAAGTTACCTCTTTTCCTCCCCAAATACCCTAATGCAGGCATACTGTGGGCTCAATTCAGCCTGTCACTTGTTTTTATAAATAAAGTTGTATTGGAACAAAGCCATGTTCACTTCTTTGTGTACTGTCTGTAACTGCAACTGAGACCACATGGCTTGCAAAACCTTAAATATTATCTCATCCTTTACAGAAAGTTTGCCAACCCCTGACCTAAGGCAATAGCCCACAACCAAGGGAAATAAAAAATCACTTGGGAACTTTTTTCAAAAGATACCTGTCTACAACTACACACTCTCCCACACTAGCCCCATTTCTGATTTTGTAGAGCTGGTTAGGTACCACTGCTCTACGGATTTAGTAGCACCAATAATCACCAGACATGATCTGCTTCTGTGAATACAGAAAGCAAAGTGGCAGCATTCTATACAATGTAGGTACCCCATTTTGCCCTTACTGAATGCTAAATAAACCACACACTCTGCTTCAAATAACACTGGCATTTAGTACTTATTTAATATTTCTGACCACTTCCTCCTCCTTGAAACTCATCACCCATTGACTTCCACAGCATCACTCTCCTGGTGGGACACATTTTAAATGTCACTTTCTATAAAGCCTTCTGACTTCTCAGAATTAACTGTGATCCTCTTTCCCAGCTCTCCTGTGGCATTCCTTACATACTTCTTAAAGCTAAATCATATTTATGTTTACATTCAAAGTGCCTAGCACTGGGCTTGGTACAAAGCTAGCACTTAATAAGTATTTGATAAAGACAGATGATTTCTCAACTCTATACTATATGGGAGCCTTGACAAATATAATGCTCAAGGAAAGAACAAAAATAATTCCATACTGGGGGAGTGAAGGTTGATGAAACACGAAAACCTTTATGACTGAAGCAAACACAGCTCTTTACTCTCCAGGAAAAAAACAAACAAACCGATTTTCCCCTTTAGACTGCTCTCTTCCCTTTTCAAACTGCTAAACCTACAAACAACACTAAAACACTGATTAACCAAACAGAGGCATTTTATGCTGTGCCGTGACTTCCTTGGTCAATTTACTCCTAGCACATTATTAAGGCTTCACATTATTATCCACTTGAAGCCCTTTCCACCTTCAAATTCAAACAACACTACTAAGCACAAAGGAGACATCGAGCACCATGCTAAGAGTTTTCTGTGCATTAGCCCCATGTAATCCTATGCCAGGAAAAGAATACAGTCTTATTACTCTCCCAGAGTCCACAGTACAACGGAGAATAAAGGCTTGCGCACATGTATCAAATACAACACATACTGTGTTACTACTGTAAGACAGGGGCAAAGTGTGAAGCTTGATCTGGACCTCAAAAACAGACAGAACTTTTAAGAAGCAGCTAGGAGGAAAAGCAGTGGGGACAAGCAGAGAGAGGATGTTCAGGAAACTGGGAGGAGAAAGAATGAGATAAGGATGGAAAAAGTGGGTTAAGACAGGACTTCTGAATGACAGGCTGAGGACTCTGGATGTTATTTTGTATGCATTAAGGAATCACTAACAGTTTTGAGTTAGGAAGTGACATTAGCTTTTAAAAGCAGGGATCAAGCAACTATGAGCAGCATGTTGGAAGGCTGGGAAGAGGAAGACTGGATATAGGGTAGCATTAAGAAAGAAAAGAAGGTAGAGATATCCTAGAAAAAGGATGTGGAAGAAGGAAGAGCTGAAGGTAAAGGATTCAGAAAGAGAATCAGGTTTCAGGGCAGGGAGGTGATGAATACTGGTTCAGACAGGTTGTTTAAGATGCCCGCAGGACATCTATGTAGAGCAGACAAATATGCTGCCATCATTGTATCTCATTCTCCACAGTGACTATTGTGTATCACTTGTCTCCTGAAAAATCCTGCTTTGCCCTTCCCCACACCCTTCTATCCGAGTTGAAATTCCTGTCTAGTATTTAAAAATCCCACAATCATCCCATCTTACTCAACTCTAATCCATTACTGCCTATCTCAATGACCCATTCTAATAGGGCTAACCTATTTCCTAGACTCTTTCCATGATTTGAAACTTACCTGCTCTAGGAAGCAGTCTTAACTACCTAAATAGGCAAGACTCCTCCCAAACAAAAGAATAAAAGGGCACATAATATGAACTGTCTTATATGAAGAGTCATGACATGCCCAATATCTAGATCATAAATTCTCAAAGTCAGATACCCTGTTTCTCTGGGGAGACAAGTACTCTACCTGCACTGAGTAAACAACAAAGACTATGTAGAATTGATCTTTTTTATTTTCAGAGGCTACAAAAAATATCTTAAGGGTAATAATCAGAACATTCTTACATAGAATATATAAGGGGTTTTTGTCCTAAAAATTAACAAGATAATGCTACTAAAAGGAATGAATAGGAACCCATTAATGAATAGGAATCTGATTATGTCCTAAATTCAGTACCATTTCCACCTTTATTAGAAAACTACTAAGCTCTAATCATTACATTTTTTTTAAATGTGATTTTTGGGTGGGTATCTTAAAAGACAGTCTAGTATAACCTGGCAATTAGGAGTTCTGGCTTTGGAGTCAGCTGGCCTTGGATTCAAATTCCAGTTCTACCATTTACTAGCTATATGACCACAGTCAGGTTATTAAACTTACCTGAGCCTCAGTTTCCTCATGTGTAAGGTGAGAATGAATATTTTTCTTTTTCACAGTATGACTGTGAAGCTTAAATAGGATCATACATTTACAACACTTAGCCTAGTCCCTAGCACATATTAAGTGTTCAACAAGTGTTAGCTATTTCTACTACTAGGAAAAATATTCAGAGGATTTCATAAGACATATGAATAAAACTTAGTTTGAAAAAGTTTAGGAGTAACCTGAGTACAGTCATCAAGTATATGAAGGATTTTTTGTAATAAGAAAAAAAAAACCACACTTCTTTGTTGGAAGGAGACACACCTAGAATAAATGGCTTTAAATTAGGAGAGATACTTGAGTTATACAGAAGGACGAATTTCTCAACTCTGAAAAGTGTTATATATTACTGGTCCTGTTTCAGGTTACTTGGGTAAAAATCACAATTTCTTGATATATTTAAGAACAGAGTAGACAAAAATTACGTTTTTGAGACAGGATCTTGCTCTGTAGCACAGGCTGGAGTGGAGTGGTGCAATCATAGCTCACTGCAGCTTTGACCCTCTAGGGTCGATCAATCCTCCCTCCTCAGCCTCCCAATGAGCTGGGACTACAGGTGCATGCCACCATGCCCAGCTAATTTTTGTAGAGACAGAGGTCTCGCCTTGTTGCCCAAGCTGGTCTTGAACTCCTGGACTCAAGCAATCCTCCTGCCCCAGGCCTCAGAAAGCACTAGGATTATAGGTGTGAACCACTGCCCCTGGCCAAAAATCTTATCTTGGTCTGTAAGCAATCTTGCCTAGGGGTAAGGAAGGTGAACTAAATGGCCTTCTGAGCTCTTTCCGTTCTTGCAGTCTATGATCTACCTGATACAGGTAGCGATTAGAACAGTAGTTATCCGATCCCAGCTAAGCATCTACTAAGGTAGATTCTCTTAGTGATCTCATCAGCTAGCTTCAACCACAAAAAGTGACTTCTTCAAATGTACTCCTTTCAAGTATCTCCTTAAACAAACTCAAAAAAGCAATGATAACTCACAATTTTACTTGGAAATTTGCATTTCTTGGCTAGATGGCTGGAGAATAAGAATAGATGGTACAGATGTGGTGTCTCCATATGGCTTCAGTAGGAACTGGAAATCATTCTAGAAAAGTATGTATCTGTCTAAACTGCAAATACAGGGCCTCAAATGATAAAAGATTTAGTACTCTGGCAAATTTTTCCAAATCCATCATGGTGCTATATACTTAAGGATGATGTAGAAGAGATGAATGTGTTCATGCAGAATGCCTTTCCTCCTCTGATCCCTTGTGGTTAACAAAAAAAATCTTGGAAACTTTCCTATGACAGCAAGAACATAGAAACCACACACCCCCAGCTCCTGCTCTTCAACCCCTCCAGCCTTACAGGACTCTTACCCACCTGGGCAATACACACACTTTCACCTCAAGCCCAAGCCTCTTTGTCCTTTTCTTTGAGCAAGTGAGCAATGTTGAAGTCAACACCTGGTATAGACTGAAATCTCTCTTGAAAGCACTCAGGGGTCAGTACTCCTATTTTCCTTAATTTTCAATGGGTATTGATGACCTACTTTTCACCTAGAAAACCAGATGAACAGGAGCCAGGGCAAACAGGCTCACAAGATAAAATGCCTTAAAAAGTCAATTAGGAAAGCTGATTATCTAGTTTGTATGTAGTTTATAAAGCTCTTCGCTTTTTTCTCTCCTATTTGATTTCTTGCCCTTTTATTGCTTAACCAAGTCTACACAGGGAAAAGTAAAGAAGAAAACAAAAATCTGGAATTTTGGTTACGTGATAGCATGTCACATAAAAACGATATAATGAAAAGAGCAAAACTGAAGGTTAAAAGAAGTCTTAAAAATGATTTAAAAGTTGGGCAACCCCTTCTGGTCTCTTCCCACTGTGGGAGCTTTTCTGTCCTCTCAATAAATCCTGCTTTCCCCCCAAAAAAATATTTCAAATTTAAACATATAAATGCTGCCCTCCTATCCCCTATACAAGTTATTTCAACTCTGACATTTGGGGGTAAGGAAAGGGAGTAAAATGATATACCCCAGGCCCAAAAGTTCACCCCTTCTGCCACTATTCCTCAGTGCTAGATGTCCACAGCCTCAAAACAGCATCCACAACCCTTTTTCCAAGTCTTCATATATCTTTTGTAGCACTTTTCGGTTGTTGCAACATCACTGTTTAGTTGCATGGCATGTCACATAGTGGTAGCTATTAAAAAACAGGCCTCATGACTTCCCAGCCCAGCATGCTTTTCATTAGCCCACAATGATTTTAGCAAGATCTTATTTTTATTTATAAACAGTGGTTACTATTTATCAAGTCCTAACTACCAAGCATCATGTTAAATGCTATATATTCTCTTAATCCTGGCAATAATTCTGGGGTACGAGTACTGTCATTATTCCCTCTTTGCAGGGAAGGGAAATATGGCCTAGAGAAGTAAATAACTTATTCAGGATCACTCAGCTAGTGACAGGGAGGGGATACAAACCCACGTCTGTCACTATAGACTATGTTCTCCACCCCCCTATATTGCTCTACTCCCTAGATCAAGGCACAAGTTTAGTTATTTATAACATATTTCACTTGAGAAAAAATTTACCATCCTATACTATAACATTAAAATTAATTAAAACAATTTATAATAGTGAAGCTTGTATAAAGTTCTGATGTTTTCTTAACAAACAGACTCAAATATATTAAGTCTTCATTGAATTTAGCAATACTGCCAGATGTATGCTGCTGCTTCATGTAACATATAAAATTAGGCATTGCATTTGTTAATAATATTTCAATATTAGGAACCAAAACTGCTCCTGTTCTGACTACATGAGCCATGTCAAGTGACAAAAATGTTAACAAGTTTCAGGAAACACAAGCATTTTCTAGGGATATTCATAATGCCAAGGAATAAATAATGGAGTACAGCACAACCACTTTCAAGTAAATAGTATTCTTTCTTTGTATCTGCATTTGTTTTAAGGACTAGGGAATAAAAACATAGTGCTCTGGTTCTCAGAAATCAGCACATCACAGTAACATGAAAAAAAATCTAAAACCACCAAATAAAAATCACATTTTAAAACTGGAACTTTTAGTTACCATCTATAGTTTTGGCGGTGGGGAAAATAATGGTCTTACTACAACAAAAATGGTCTGACCACTGAATTCTTATTTGTACCAACACTGATACTAGAATTTGAGACTATTTATCCTAAAGGAAATCTCAAATATTATCTTTGAACTTATATTTCTTCATATTGCTTTTTATCTAATACTAGAAGACTACTTTTCAAAACATATTACTCTTGATCATCAAAATGATAGCTTCCCTCTTTCCATCACCATTTCACCCAAAAACTACCATCTCAGGTTCTTTGTGAAATAAGAGATTATTCAGTGACTAAGAACACAGATATATGTTCTGACAAACCTTTCTTTAAAATAATGAAACACTTGATAGTGAAGTTACTGAAGGTACATTTATAGATGTAATTTCAATGAAGAGTTCAAATGGAAAAAACCCAAACCTTTCCATTAATTAAATGTTTCAAAGTAAACCATAATGTGTCATAAATACCAACTGAGATGACACTACTTTTCCAATACAGCAATATATAATATCTTGCCAATCTGGTTATTGGTAGTGAAAACAACTATAGGAGCATTACTCTAGCACAGCTTCAGAAAAACTGTAAAATTCACTGAAAGTTATCCAAAGTCATAAGTGCTGCGTCACATAGCTGAACCACAATAAAATACTTCGTTCAGCAAGCGCTAACATTTTCCTGTTGAGAGGGTACTATCATCTTCATTTGTATGACCATAATAACTTTATGATGGAAGATGAAAACAGAATTATGAAAAATACACTTGAATGAAGACTTTCATACACCATATACTCAAATTAAGCAAGTTTCTTATTTTCTAATTAACACAGTCTCCAAGAAGACTTTAATTCTTTTTGAAAAGAAAATAAATTTAATAATATAAATATTGATTTATTCCTTTTAGTTGAATGGTAAATAAGTTAAACCCAGCTTTGGATTTTGCTGGCTCAGAATAAAAAAAGCTTGCAATTTAAAATCATACTCTGTTAATAATGCAATACACTCTAAAATATGCAATTTCCTCCTTAATGAGTTTAAAATAATTTTTATTCTCAAGAGGCAGAAATACCAACTTACCAGCTTCGTGCCTCTTTTAATTTCCTTTTGGACATCTTCAATAGAAAATCCACCAAGACTTTCATTATCAGAGTGTGATGATACCAAAGCAGATGAAAAGAGCTATAAATTACATTAAAAAAAATTAAGGTTCATATTACAAATTAATTACAGTACAACAGTGAATGCTAAATTTAAAAGGAAATTTTCGAGTAAAAATGGCATAGCATTAGTGATAAACCACATCTTAAAAATTTAACTGAGTCTTTAAAAAAAATTTTATTTTATTTTTCAGTATTTAGGAATATTCACGTTATTAAGAGTCTCATGAATGGTTTCAAGGTCTCTTGGTTGCTACCGGTATACTTACCATGCACTTATGGTGCGCTGCCACCTTCTGGTTTTCAGATATTAGTAACTGTCCACATTCCTTGTCTCTATTTGACTTACAAAAGCCACATTTACGCTGTCTTGTAGGCCCTTTTTTCTGTTCAACTGAGCTTGACATGATTTTTAAATTGCCTTTAGAATGACACTTTAAGCCTCAAGAAATGCTACAAAGAATAAGAAGGGCAATAAAACAGTTAATTTTATTTTAAAATAAATTTATACATATTCATAGAAGTTATTTAATGTTTAATCTAGGCTTTCAAATACACATTTAAAAATTGTTATTTAGTATAGACAAATTAACATTAAAACCTAAGATACCTCCATAATAAATACAGATACATAGATTACTAAATGAAGTTGAGAGTAACCAAGACAAATTCAAATTTGGGGATATGTGAAATAATTATAACTACTTCTGTATGAATAAAAATGTATGATGTAGAATACTAAACCATCAACTGTTGGCATTATTAATGTAAAATATTTTTCATGTATAGCTAGGTGACCCTTCAGGGAGACAAAGAATTATACATCTAAGAATAGAGCAAAAACCATTAAGAAAACTTCAAAATATTCAGCAGGAACAGAATTCTATAATTGCACAATTTCTTAATGTTCGTTCATATCTTGATACAAACAACAAAAGTAAAATGACTTTATCTAACTATGACTTTAGAACATTTATTTTCAAAATAAATTGAGTTTTTAAAAAAATCATGTATATATCTTTAATCAATTAATTTTTGTTATTCTATTCCTTTTTCAAGTAAAGCAAAAAATTAAGCTTCTAACAGTCTATTAAAAACGCAGACTTTGAGATCCATTTTTTAATAAAACAACTCTATTATATGACTGAGATTTACTCGAACTCTGCATATTAATTAAATGCAAAAACTGATAGTGGTCTTCTAAATGCAGTAACCTTCACTACTTAAATCAGTAATACCGTGTAAAGGAAGACATTTATTTCTGAATGAGCCTTAAACTTGATCACATTATAATTATAGATAGTATGGCATAGTCAAACAAAAAAGGGAAGGAAAGCTGTAACACAAAAGGTTTCAGATTTAGATCATCAATCTTAACATGAATTCTTCAGAACAATACTAAACAAATTTAAAATCAGTTATTTGATTTGCATATTGTTCCCAAATCAACGGGACTAGGCAGTTCAAGACCCAGGTTGCCACAACAGACATCACAATCAATAAAATCTCAAACTTCTGTCTTAAAATTAATTTACCAAATTCGTTCCATTTTTTCTACATATCTGAACAGTTTCATAATACTATGTTGAAAAAATTGACTCACTAACACTACACTGCAGCTTTCTGAGAAGCATCTGTTCACCCACAAGAACAGTAGCAGCTGGATGCCAGTAAGGTAGTATCTATAAACCATTCAGCATTTGTCAATATAAAAATCCAGATACTTAGTCAAAATTTAACGTGAAACCACAAAAAAATTTTTTTAATGTCTTCTCATCAATTTATATCTAGGGTTTTCTTTTTAACAAAATTTTAAAGGCCCTGAGAGTCTCTGCTTTGATGGGTTTAACAAACTCCTAATGCTATCTATAATTTTAAATACCTCAGTCTTCCAAATGGCATCGGAGTACTTTACAATAGTACTGTATTCATAGCACTGGCTATAAACCGTGAAACTGATTGAAAACAGGCAGCAAATACTTTTAGGATTAAAGAAAAAAAAAGGACATAACAGAGAAACAAAAGAAACAAAAGGGGAAGTGTGTTTGCATTTGCTCAGGCAAGTACGTGTTCAGTTGCTTTATCAAGAATATGGTTGCCCAAATTTTTAGATTAACTACGCAAAATACCAAAATTCATAAATAGTACCACAATTTGCTATCTGACTTCTCGATTAGTATCTTTACTACTATGCAATGAATAGTAGGCACTCTGAAAGCATCATAATGTATTCAGCATTACCCCCGGTCATCCTGGCCAGTTGAAAGGATGGCACAGTATAAATCTAATCTGTACAGACATCTTTAATGTGTAATTTCCATACAACCCTAGCACTGGCAATAAAACTGGCTTAAGATTTAAAAACATTCCTAGAGAGGAAAAAAACCACTTTTTATTCTTAAAATCAATTCTGAAATGGTATCCCCAAAATTCTATCCACGTTGAATTCTGCCTCTTCCAATTTATAAACAGGCAAATTTCTCATCCTAATTTTGAGAACTTGCTTTTGTAGACATCAAAGACCCCAAAATCTAAAAGAGGAAAAAAAAATATACTTTATTTTGGATTTAAAAATATTCTAGTGTTATTTTTTCTGTAATCAGTTAAATTTAAATTGTAAAGTGAAGAGAGTCACACAAAAAGTGCACTAAACCAATTAAAAACTTTCCCCAATATGCAATGACTAAATGGATTTTTCCACTAAAATTCAAATAATGCATCTGTGCATATCATGGTAATTTTTTTACAGTCTCCTTGTAAAACATGCAGTGGAGACCATCATGGAAACAATGACTCCTAGCAAAAATGTCTTTATCATAAAAATACAGATATTTATCTGATGCTGTCACATTTGTGGTCTCTAGTTAAGCAGAATAAGGGCATTGCAAGGACCAGTACTAAGGGGTTCATAATGATCCATTGCTATATGGCGTTTTAATTTTAGTCTAAAAGGTTTTTCAGGGCATGTGGAGATCAAAGTTTGATGCTTTCACCCAACAATGAAACCTTTTCCTTAAGAAAAAAAGATAATATTATGAAAATTGCTATAAAGCAGAGATAAAGAGGCAACAATAACAGCGTGAAAAACATAATTTAAATGTCTGAAAAAACATAAAAGCCAGATTAGTTAGGCTGAAACGTCAATGCATTTCTGATTTTCCAAGATGCTGTGAAGCACCAAGGTAGAAATAACCTGAAACATCAAAGAGAGCATTCAAGAACCAACTCGAGAGCTCATTCGGTGCCTGGTATCTGAAAGAGCATTTTCACAGAAAAACAAAACAAAAACTGCAGTTCCGGAAGATTAAAATATTCCACACGCAAGCAAGCTGAAATATACCGATCAAAATATATAAACGTGATCCTCAAAGAAGCAGTATTTCTATCAGGAAAGTTCCAGTGGACAGAAATAAACGTATAAGAGATGTACCGGAAGGGCACCTGAATTTGGTTGCACGATATTATTACATGCTTCGCACTGCTTTTTTGCGGTTATTCAAAAAGAAACTAAAGGAATTTTCCAGTTGTTTCAAACCCAAGGGTAGAGAAAGAATCTGTACTGTATAAATAAGATCTCATTACGTAGTATTAGCCGATGAAAATTAAAGGTTTTTCAAAAACAAAAGGTTTTTCAACTTCCACGCAGAATATCGAAACGAATGGAAACTGCAAAATACCGTGCTGTTCATCGATATCATAAAGGATGGTACACATAAAGTACCGGATCCTCTCCGTTATTTATTCCCCAATATACACTAGACTCCAAGATTTCCCTCTAATCAAGCGCCAGATAAAGTCGCAAAACTATCTTCCTCTAAACCACTTCAGCAGGTTCCTTTCAATCGTGAAGTCAGGGTCCTCTAATCGTCCTTTTCCAATCCTCCCGAATCCAGGAAAATATCATCCTACGACTTTCTTTACGCCCCCTCCCCCAGGAGTTCGCCATCTATTAGTCTTCGCTGTAAGCTTTGCCTTATACCTCAGTTTCACCCCCAACTCCCCCCACCCCGGAGTTTTTCCTCATTCTGTAAGGCTAACCATCTCGCCACCCTAACAATTCTTCCCCTTACTCTTCCCAAACTGGGAATCTCCCTCCTTCCCAAATGTGTTCTAAGCAATGGCAAAGACTAAAAATTCCCAGTTTTTTCCCTCCTCAAATGTTGCGCCCCCTCCCCCGAAGTCTAGGCGTAAGCCTAACCTCTCCTTCTGCACCTCCAAAGCACTTTCTCACCAACCTCTTCGCCGAGTGCCTACAATGAGCGGCGCTTCTGGGGTCCCTGACAATAAAGCGAGACCACCAAGAGTCCCCTTTAACAACGGGCAGGGGCGGCGGCCTGGCCACCGCCATCCTCCTTGTCTTCTCCCGCCGGGCAGAGAATGGGGGACCCCAGGGTACCGTGGGGACTCACCAACGGGGCCCAGAGGCGGACGGCAGGAGAGAAGCGCCAATGAGGGTAAAGAGAAAGAAGTCGGTCTCGGTTCTCCGGCAGTGCCTGAGAGCGGGGCTCTGTCGCCGGAGGTTGTTTCCTTTCATTCGAGGAGAGACGGGCTCGCGGAGCGCCCTTACGTCGCCCCCCTCGCACGCACACGACCCACACAGCGTTGATACGTCCCGAGAGCGCCGCGGGTCCTGATTGGCCGCAGAGAGGGGCAGCTGAAGCCGCAGAGCCATGGCGCATGTGCAGAAACCGCCCCCTGTACGGATAGAGGCGGCAGGCCCCGCCTCCTGCTCGCGCGCGTACCTTCTTTTCTCCGCTCCGCCGCTCCGCCAAGTGTTTGGGGGCCGGATTCGAGGCGATAGAGAAAGAGATTCAAAGATATCGCTGTGGGTTGGGCGGAGAAAGGGCAGGGTTGGGACTAGAAACCGTTGGACAGGGGCCCTGGTAACCGGTTTTCAACAGTGATTCGAGTGGGTAGGCCTTATCCCTTGCACTTGTTCACCGAGGCCTTTTCACATCCATTATTTCATTGTACTCTCGTGGCATCTCTTTGAGGTCCTCCGTTCGCCTCGTTTTACAGCTAGGAAAGACTGAGAAGCGTAGTAGAGTCAGCCTGCCTAGATTTCAATCCTTGGGCGAGTTATTTTAACCTCTGTACCTTAATTTTTATTTTTATTTTATTTTATTTTTGTCTGTAAGGATAAAAGAGTACCTCACAGGTTTATTGTGAAGAAGAAATGAAAGAATGCGACTAAAGCGTGTTATTAGCGTCCCTGGCACATAACAGGCTCTCTGTAAATGCTGGAATGATCATAATCGGGAAAGATAAGTGATTTTCTTTGTAAACCATATAGGCAACCCAGACACCTAAATGAATACTTTCCTCTTTAGTGTACTGGAGACAAATTGCTTGGGTTTGAACCCTAGTTCTCCCAGTTCTACCTCTATGACCTTGATCGTGTTGTATTATCTCTCTGTCCCTCAGTTTCATCCCGTCCAAAATGGAGATTATAGTGGCATTCATCTCAAATGATTATTAGGAGAAATGAGTTAATATATGCAAATCCCATAGAATAATGCCTGGGCACATAGTATACTCCATGTAAGGGTCAGCTTTTGTTATTTTCTACTGGCCTCAGACTAAAATAATCAAAAATCACATAGAATAGAAAGCCCTAACCCACCAGGAAAAATTTAAAGGTGCTCTTCAAGTAGCTGTTTTTCCTGCAGTGGGGGTGAATTTCCAGTGTTTTGATCCAGTGCTGTCTCTATCCTGTTTCATCAATCTTTTTATTTTTCTCTGCAATGTCAATCTTAAAGTACACATCCCCAAGAAAACAGTGACCATGGTGGTATAACATTGAAACCTTCAAATAGGTACCTAATGGCAAATCAGTCATTTAGCTGCAAGAAATCTTTAGCCCTTTTACCCAAGGCCCTGTGCTGTCAAAGTGAGTGGCTAAAGATTTGTGTTATAAGAACCAGAATGTGTATTCCAAACATTTATGATGTATATGAAAATAGGTTCCCCAGCATGATTTTTCCACCAGCTTCACACACTTAATGATGCCAGGATGAGACAAATCGTTATGTAAGTGACAAAATGCAGTGTCTGTGCAGTGTGTCATCTTTTAAAGTTTCCCCAATCCCCACATTTTGCTTTTATTTATTCTTTCATCCATGCATTCATTTCAACAAAATTTGATTCAATGAACATTTGCAAAACTACTAAGTTCCAAATACAAGGAAGACATATCGATACAACTCAATCCCTGCCCATGAGTTCATGGTCTAAAAAAGGAGACACAAGCAAACAAATACAGTTTGATGTGATAAATGCTATATTAGAGGTGTGTGCCTAGCACAAGCATCTTCTGCCTATGATGTACAAAGCACTTTATTAAGGTACAACAAAATAGTGAATAAGACATAGCCTTTGTCTTCAACTGTTCATAATCTAGTAAGAAATAGTTGCATCATTACACTAGAAGATACATTGCAGTGAGGTCCCCAACCTCCAGGGCCACAAATAGGTAACAGTCTGTGGCCTGTTAGGAACCAGGACGCACAGCATGAGGCGAGGGGCAGGAAGTGAGCAGCAGGCTATATTTACAGCTGCTCCCCATCACTGGCATTACTGTCTGAGCTCTGTCTTCTGTCAGATTAGTGGGGGCATTAGATTCTCATAGGAGCGTGAACTCTATTGTGAGGTGCACATGTGAGGGATCTAGGTTGCACACTCCTTATGAGAGTCTCATGCTTGACGGCCTGAGGTAGAGCTGAGACAGAGATGCTAGCATTGGGGGGCAGGTGCAAATACAGATGAACATTAGCAGTGAGGTTTGACTGCACAGAGACAATAATCAATCGTTTGCAGACTCATATTAAAACCCTATTAGTGAGTGGCAAGTGAGTTGATGTACTCCAACTGTACAGCTGCATCTGGTGGCAGGTTTCAAGTCAGAATCTGACACTTATTTCAGTTCATGCATGGCCTGCCCATTATTTTATTTACCACTTTCATCCGTGCCTCTTTTTTTAAATGGTGAGATGTATAATTATTTAATTATATATTACAGTATAATAATAATAGAAATAAAGTACACAATAGATGTTATATGCTTGAATCATCCCGAAACCATCTCCCTCCTATCCCCCGGTCCATGGAAAAATTGTCTTCCACAAAACCAGTCCCTGATTCCAAAAAGGTTGGGGACTGCTATCTTAAAAGGTAGAATGGAAATACAGAGAGGATTCAGGAGAGGGAGAGATGAGTGATTCCAGTTACTTTTAGGACCCAGGTCTGGTAGCCAGTCCCAATTACCATGACTGATAGATGCTGCCTGTTATTTCAGGGAAACAGAAAGGAGTCAGCTTGTGATAACATCCTCATAATGACTGGTAATGTAGGATGGGATATATTAATCTCTTATTGATTCAACAGTATACTCCAAAACTCTTCCAGTTTTATTTTCCTTCAGGCTCCAGATTCCACTTTTTCTATCTCATTCTCAGCAAAGGTATTCAATTCATGAATTATTTGGAAAAGGGCCACCTAGCTAAGCTACATTATTTTGTATGCCCACTCTCTCATACTTCGTTCAAGACTCGAAGAGTTGTCCTTTCTGCATTCTAAAGCTTTTTAAAAGCTGTGTTTTTAATCCCATCTCTTTCATTCTCTGAAGAAACCGATTCCCTTCTTATTCCCTGCTCCAGCAGCATCAATTGCCCAGCTATCATTTGCCTTCAAACTATAGGATGCATCTAGTTTCACTGCCAGACTGTGCCCTTCACCTCCAATTGCTCTCTAACCATTCATACAGCAGATATTTACAGATACCTTCCTTGTACTAGATATTATGCCAGAGAGCCAGAGTCAGGACACTGTTGTTATGAGCCAAG
>CAUYQG010016031.1:0-11643 GCA_963574415.1 Tarsius wallacei
CTCCAACTCAAAAAAAAAAAAAAAAAGCACCCCCAAGCTCTCCTTTCAAGGCCATCCCAGTCTAATATGGAATAAAGACCAGTACTCAAAAAATTACAACAGAATAGCATAGGCCTCCAAGAATGAGGTTAGGAGCCAAATTAGCTGTGTTCAAATTCCAGTTCTGCAACTTGCTGGCTCTGAGCAAGTTTCTTAAGTTGCTGTGCCTCAGGTTCCTCATCTATAAAACGGGGATAATAATAACAGCTTACCTTGTATGATTGTTTCAAGAATTAAATGAGTTAATACATGTAGTGAGCTTAGAGCAGTAGCTGGTATATGTAATAAGTACTCAATGAATGTGAGCTATTGTTATTTTTGTCAGTGCTATGATAGAGCTGAGAATGGGATGCTGTGGGAATCTAAACAAATAGACCAAAACTAGTTTGGGTATTAGAGAGGGATTCAGAGAGGGGGCAATGCCTGAGCTGAGTCCTGAGGTAGAAGGGTAAGGTTTATAGACAGCCTCCAGACCTTCCTCTTCCAATCCAGCCTTTACGGTCTACACCATCTGCCAGAGTAGTCTTTCTAAACAACAATCAGATCACATCACTCCCTACTTAAAATCATCTTCATGTTTCCCACACCTGTAGGGTAAAATATATCCCCTTCACCAGACTGTCATCACAGAGAGCTAGCATGAAGCCTGATTCCTGTATTTCCCCACTGGCTTGTGACCCCTAATGGCCAGGACCAGGTCTGGTTTGTTTGTCTCCTGCATCAGACTAACCAATGAGGAGTGCAGCCAGGCCTGGTCACTTTGCCTCCCCTAACGGACAGTGACCCTCTCAGGGCTCAACTGGATGTGACTCATTTCTGGGTCCCCAGAATCACCCAACACAAGTGGGTGTATGCAGCGGCCCTCGTAGTAAGTTCAGGGTGGGTATTCTAAGACATGTCATTCCTGGTGCTAGAGCAGGGCAGAGTTGAGGCAGGTGGCACCCCAGGCCATGGCCTTAGGTCAAGCCAAGCCAAGCCTCTTGGCCTAATTGACCAGATAGCGTTTCTGAGGGAGCAGACTACCTGAGAAGTAGGTTTCCAGGACTGAGACAAGAGCAGTCTCCACAGGGCTGGAGACCTGAAAGGGAGAATTCTGAGGGGGAAAGAATTATGGCAGGGGGAGGATCAGCAGGACCATGTCAGCCCCTACTTCCACCTCAGGGACCGTTACCCACGAATTGGAGACATCCTACAGAAGCTGGCACCCTTCCTCAAGATGTATGGCGAATATGTAAAGAACTTTGACCGGGCTGTGGAGCTGGTCAATACTTGGACAGAGCGTTCCACCCAATTTAAAGTCATCATCCATGAGGTGCAGGTAAGTGGTGAAGCTGGATGGAGCAGACTTGGGAGAAGAGGTCTGCAGGGACCTGGTGGGGGATCTACAGCCAGACCTGAGCCTCTCTGCTTCTGCCTGTCACAGAAGGAGGAAGCCTGTGGCAACCTGACATTGCAGCACCACATGCTGGAGCCCGTGCAGCGTATCCCCCGCTATGAGCTACTTCTCAAGGACTATCTGTTAAAGCTGCCCCATGGCTCCCCGGACAGCAAGGATGCCCAAAGTGAGTGTGTGCACCCAGGCCCTGCCCTGCTCCCTGCACTGATAGCCCTAGGCCAGACCTCTGAGACAGGACCCCAAGACTGAGCTCACAGTGTTAAAACCTTTCGTTGCCGCGTGATTGAGATCCCAGAGTAGGGTCTCTAAACTGAAAGGCCCACATTGAGGCTCTGAAGTGCGATTCCAAGATGTACCTCCATGTTGAGATCCCTGTTTGAGTACCCAGACAGAACAGAAGTCCTCCAGTCTGAACTTCCCAATTGGAACCCCAGAGTTTGAGGGGCATACCCAGAATGATCCCCTAGAGGGAGCCATCCATTGCCTAGGATAAGACCCCGAGGTTGACCCCCAAATGAAGTTTAACCAAGTGCAAAATGAAACTGAGCCTGAGCCCCTTGACCCCCTCAGGCCAAGCCCTCTTCACTGAATCTCCACAGCTGGGTTCCCCAGAAAGAACCCTGTTTTGTCAAGCTCCTGAGTTTTCATCCTCCAGATTTAGAGCTTTACTCCATGTCTACCAGCCATTTACCAGAGTGAACTTCCCAAAAGAACTTTCAAGTCTGATCAGAGCCCGAGAGTCACCTCTCTAGAACTGTGTACCCTGGACTGCACCCTGTATCTCCTACTTCTCAGATTTGGATTTTCAGGCTGAGATACCATTCCCCAGACTGAGTCCTTACACATTGAACCACTAGAAAAGTCTTTTGTTCTGATTGCTCCAGTATCAGCCCTACCCCCAATAGGGTCACGCCCCAAAGAGAGCTCCCCAGAGTCTACCCCACTTTCTCTTCCCCAGACTGTTATTTCCATTCATTCATTCATTAACTCATCTACTTATTGAGCACCTCAATGTTTTTGTGTATTCTAGGCACTGGGGATATGGAGTTAAACAAAGCAGACAAAGACCTTGATCTTAGGGAGTGTATATTCTAGTCAGGGAGAAACAATAAACAAAAGTGATGAATACACAGGAAAATATTAGATAGGTGCCAAGTGTAATTCAGATAATTAGAAGATAATGATATGACAGTGGCTAGGGAGCGTACTTTAAATTGGGTGGCCTCTCTGAATAGAAGACATTTGAGTCAAAATTTGGATAACAAGAAGATAGCTTCGTCCCCATTGAGGGGGTGGGGCACATTTCAGAAAGGCAACAACAAGTGCAGAGTCTCTGAGACAGGTGGTGGAGATTAGAGGAAGTGGGGGTGGTAGGTAGCCTGCATATCTCTGGACCAACAGGAACGCTAGTGTGACCTGAACATGACAAGTGAAGGGAGATTGGCAAAAGTGAAGTTGGAGAGAGGAGCAAGACTTTGAAGGCCAAGATAAGGAGATAGATTTTAGTCTGAGTGGTGGGTAGCCATAGGAAGGTTTTGATCTGGATTACTTGGGGAGCAGGAGAGAGAGAGCAGAGAGATCAGTTTGAAGGCATTTGCAATGATCTAAGTGAGAAAAGTTGCCTTGCTGAGGATCTATTTGGAAGCAGCACTGAAAGGACTAGGGTCAAGTGGATGTCGGGCCTAGGAGACTCAACAATGACTTGCAGGTTTTTGGCTGGTGGTGATTGTTCCTGAGATAAGCTTAGGAGTTTGATTTTGGACAGGTTGAAAGTGATAAGTCTAGAAATCCAGGGAAAAATTTGGATGTCATTGGCACATAGATAGTATTCAAAGCCATGGGGCTGGCCAAAATCACCAAAGGGAATAAGTATAAATGGAACAGAAAATGGAGCCAAGAATAAAGCTCAGAGAGGTGGAATAATCAGCACAGGAGACTTAGAAGGCATAGCCCTAAAGGGCGGAAAACCAGGAAAGTACAGGGTCCTGGTTTTCCGCCACAAGAATGGGGAGTGGAGAATCGTATCCGCTTCTGTGGCTGCTTGCCAGACTTAGTGCCCTTCATTGCACCAGATGGGGCACTTTGATACCAAGCCTGGACCTCTAGAAAGAACTAGGCCTCTAGGAAGTTTGTTAACTAGGCTGAACAAATGGACATCTGCAGAATAAATAAATGCCTCATTCTTCACCCCAAATAAGGGCCCCCACTGAGGTACCAGGATGAGCTACATAACCTAAACCTCTAGAAAGAGCGTTCCAAACTGATTCCCTGGCATGAGCCCCATGGACTGACATCTTTAACCTGAGTCCTCAGACTAACTCCAGTCTGAGGTCCCAGTTACGGATCCCCACACTGGTTCCTCAAACTAAGATCCCCAGACTGGGCCTCTAGAACACTGTCTCTGCAATGAGCCTTGAGAGTGGGTTCCCAGTCAGAGCCCTCTGCCTGAGGTCCCAGAGTGATAGTCCACCCAAAAACATCTTCCCGGTCTGATCTTAACCGTCATTCCATAGACAGGTATTGCCAAACTGAGCACCCTAGATTAATCCCCTCATTTAATATGTCCCTTAGACCAAAACTTCCAGTCTGTGCCCAAAAGGCTGACTTCCAGGTCCATCCCACAGACTGAAACCCTACTGAGCCCACAGACTGGATTCCCAGAGTTGCCCACTATGAACCCTGGAGAGAACTCTGAAATTGAGCAACCCAGACTGAGCTCCAAACAGATTCCAGACTGTGTTCTTCCTAGCCCAAGTCCCCCAGACTGAAGACTCCCATTTTCCATCCACCAGATAGAGAGTCCCTCACTGAGCCCCAGGGCTAATGCCCTACACTGTCCCCCAAATTAAGCCTCCCAGGCTAAGTGCCTAGTCTGCTCTTCCCAGTCTTAACTCCCAGACTGACTTCCCTAGACTGAACTCCCTATTTTCTTTTTTCTTTTCTTTTTTTTTTTTTTTGAGTTGGAGTCTCACTCCGTCGCCCAGACTGGAGTGCAGTGGCCGCTCCCGGCCACCGCAGCCTTGACCTGGGCTCCGGCGATCCTTACGCCTCAGCCTTCCAAGTAGCTGGAACTACGGGCGCGCACTACCACGCCCGGCTAATTTTTGATTTATTGTAGAGATGAGGTCTCTCCAAGTTGCCCAGGCAGGTCTTGAACCCGCGGACTCAGGCAATCCACTCACCTCAGCCTCCCAGGGCGCGGGATTACAGGCTGAGCCACCGAGCCCGGCTGCCCACTTTTTAATAGGAAAACCCCTTGGACTTGGATTTACAGATTGAGATTTCCTGACTGAGTCCAGCAGATTGAGGTCTCCAACCTGGACTTTTTATAGAGACCCAAGAAAGGTCCCTCATTGCCATACTGAATCTCTACGTGTTATACCTTCCTGACTGGAATCCCCAGAAGGAGCTTCTTGTCTCATTTCTTCACTCAGACCTCCACAGAATCACATGTATACACTGAGCTCCCAGGACTCAGTTCTGCCATTTTATTTCCACACTGGATCCTCAGCATGGCATTCCCAGATGGAAATTTTTCAAATGGTCTCCCTGGACTAGATCCCCAAAGTGAACTGCCAGTATAAGCTTCCTAGAGTGGGCCCTAGATAGAGTAAATTTTATTAACTGTATATCCTCAGGCAAGCTGCTTAGTCACTCAGCCTCAGTTTTTGTACATGTAGAATGGGGAATGATAATGATACCTACCTCTTAGGGTTGTTTTCAGTACTCATGAGATAATCTGGGTAAAGCTTTTGGCACAGTGCCTGGCACATGGTAAAGGCTTAATAAATGTTAGCTGTCTTCATTATTGAATGTCCTGGCTAACACCCTTCATACTGAATCCCCTAAAATCGACCCCCAGATTGAACTTAAAAAATTTAGTGGCTGGGCTCAGTGACTTATGCCTATAATCCCAGCACTTTGGGAGGCCGAGGTGAGAGGATTGCCTGAGCCCACGGGTTCGAGACCAGCCTGGGCAACTTGGGCGAGACCTCATCTCTACAATAAATTAAAAAAAAATAATTAGCTGGTCATGGTGGTGCATGCCTATAATTCCAGCTACTTGTAAGGCTGAGGCAGAAGTATCACCTGAGCCCAGCAGGTCGAGGCTACGGTGGCTGTGAACATGCCACTGCATTCCAGTCTGGGTGACAGAGTGAGACTCTGATTCAAAAAAAAAAGAAAGAAATTTAGTTTTCTGTTTTATACCCATCCCAACCCTATCTTAGCCCCCAAAATGAACCTCAGAGCTTGAGCTTGGCCAACTGAGATCCCCACATTGAGTCTAAAGATGAAAACCCAAGAAAGAACTCAGTCTGGTTTCTGAGCTGCTCAGAATGAGAATCTCTGAATGAAAGCCAGCCTGAGATGTGCCCACTAAGCTCAGCCCAAGATCCTAAGCTGAGCTCCCTATATTTTACCCCTCAGACTAAAATCCCCAGGCTGAGCCCCAGAAAGTATATTTAGATGTGAGCCCCCATTGAATCTTGTCTGGTCCCCTAGACTGATTTGCCCACTTTTTACCTCCCAGACTGAACTCTGGACCCTGGACCCTAGACCGAGTACCCCAAACCAGGTTAGCTGAAACTCCTGGCCTCAGCTGTCTACACTGAGCCCAAGACTGAACTCTCAACCAAGATCCTAGACTGCCAAGCCCAGCCCAGTGTCCACTAAAGCTTCCAGACCAAGCTCCTACATCAGGCTCCCTAAACTGCACTCCCTAGCCTAAACCCCCAAGTGAAATCCTAGACTGATATCCTCACACTGAATTCCTAAACAGAATTTGCACCCACAGGACCCCTGGAAATGTCAGTCTGTATTCCACATAAGATATCTTTAGACAGAATTCCCTATAGCAAAGCCTCCAGTCTGAGTCCAGCAAGCCTATATCCTAAGCTTGTGTGCCCACAGCTTGCCCAGAGCCTTTTTCTTGTCCCCTTTCCTGGGCACTTCCTATCTCCACCACCCAGCCTGCCTTCTGCCCTGGAGTGGGGGAGATACAGAATGTGTAGGAGAAAAGGCAACTGGGAGATCATCCCCAGCTCTGATGCCAACTCTGCTGCCTCCCAAGGAGACAACCTGGGCAGCCACCCTCTCTCTTAATCTTAGTCTTCTCATTGGACAAATGGGTCACAGTCATCTATCTTACAAGGTAATTTTAAGGATTGGAAGAGTTAACTTATGCAACACATTTGTTGGGGAGGCTGAGGGATACAGAGATGCAGAGATACAAATGTGTGACGAGTGGGACAGAAGGGAGCAAAGGGGAATGTGGAAACCCAGACATCCTAACCCAGCCTTGGAACTCTGAGCAGGCTTACTAGAGGCAGTGAGCTGAATCCAGAAGACCAAGTAGCAGTTGGCCAGATGAAGCAAGATAGGACATGTTTAGGGAGGTGTACACGGAGGAAGCTGGAGTGGTCAGCAGAAGCCAGGTCACCAAGGATTATGAATGTCAGACTAGGTCTTTACCCTGCAGGCACAGGGGAGCCATTCACAGATTTGAGCTGAGGAATAACAGCCAATTGAGAAAGTTTCTTCTGGCAGCCAGAGTGGCAGAGGGGTTGGAGAATTGGAGCCTGGCACCTGAAAGGCATGTAGAGAAGTCTGAACTGAGACAGGGGCCATAGACCTTCTTGAACGCCAAAACTTGGTCATGAAGAGAGAGCCTCTAGGAAAACGAGAGTTGGTTTGCCAACCATATGGACCCTCCTCAGAAGTACCTGTGCTCCTCTACTATAGGCTTGTCTTCTGAGTAGGGAAATCCAGCACATTAAGCATGAGTGGGATTTGTTATTTTGTGGAGATATATAGGGACTCATTTCAGCTATTAGAGAAAAGATGAAAGAGGTAGGAAAAAAAATCACCTGTGATCCTGAACCCCAGAGAGTAAGCAAAATGAACATTTTGTCATAGATTCTTCCTGGCATTTTTTTAGACATGTATACTTGCAAAAATGAGATCATTGTGTACATCCAAGTTTGTGTCCTTTTCTTAAAATACCCTGAGCATTTCCCAGATTACTAAAAACATTACATCAGTATCATTTGTAAAGCTTGTTTAATATTCTATTATATGAAGGTGTTATAATTTATTTAACTTAACCCCTAAGATGAACTTCTTGGAGGGTAGGGGAAGGCACAGGCTTCAGTACAAGTAGAAGTATGCTCCTCCCCAGCTAGACATGTTGGTTTCCAGTTTGGAACTTTTGTAAACACCACTACAATGAAAGTGTATTTGTACATAGAACATGTATTTTCTTAGCATAGATAGCTATAATCAGAATTATTGAGACAAAGAAAAGGATCATTTGTTTCTTTATAGGGCTTTTTTCTGATTATAAAAGTAATATATTCTTTGTCAAAAATGTGGAAAATAAAGCTGGGCACAGTAGCTGGGTATGGTGGCGCATGCCTGTAAGCCCAGCTACTCAGGAGGTTGAGGTGGGAGGATTGCTTGAGCCCAGGACTTTAGGGCTACGGTGAGCCGTGATTGTGCGACTGCACTCAGCCTGGGTGACAGAGTGAGACACTGGCTCAAAATATATATATATGTATATATACGGAAAATACAGAAAATCTCAAGACAACAAAAACCACCCATAATCCCACCAACCAGAGGTAACTTGTTAAACATGGGCATATTCCCGTCCAGTTATATATGTAACTGTTGTTGTTATTATTAATGGTAACAGTAATCTTGGCAAGCTTGCATTTCATTGGCTACTAGCCAGTCCATGTCTTGTGATTCTGCCATTGTGACACTGAGACCGTTTCTGATTTTAAGTGATGCTGCTATGGACATCTTTGAGGCTGTCACTTTCTGGGATGAGAAGGGTGTGGTTAGGCCAGGAGGAGGTATTCAGGAAGGAGAGAAGCCCTCAAGAGCCTCCTCTCTGCTAGTCCACCATCTGACCTCACCTCTCTGTGCCCACAGAATCTCTGGAGCTGATAGCCACAGCAGCAGAGCACTCTAATGCTGCCATCCGCAAAATGGTGAGTGGCCCTTGTAGCCCCTGCCCTTCCTTGGCCACCCACCTGTGGTGCCCCTATCCTGGGGTACAAATTTGTGACTTGTGGGCATCTGAGGGGATGCTGGTACTCCAGCCCTGCATTTTATTCCCTGTCTTCTGCCAGGAGCGAATGCACAAGCTGCTGAAGGTGTATGAGCTGCTAGGGGGTGAGGAGGACATTGTCAGCCCCACTAAAGAGCTCATAAAAGAAGGCCACATCCTTAAGCTGTCAGCAAAGAATGGGACCACTCAAGACCGTTACCTCATACTAGTAAGTACCAGGCGTGAGGCTATAGGTGCCCTTCCCCACACATATACTGACCTGGTGTTCACTCAGGACTATACCTCCCACTAGCCATTCTCTCCTCCAGAAATTCATTATATTTTCACTATTTATGTTAGGAATTTTTTTCTCTACTTTACAGATGAGGTAACTTTACAAAGTGACTTGCCCATTAGGAAGTATCTTCCATGCCTAGGCTCTTTCCTTGTGACCCCTGTGCCCAATCTGTGCTCTCTTTTCTCCATCTATTGCCTAGAGTCCTCAGCAACAAAACTTCAGGAGTCCCATAAGGGTAGGGAGCTGGGCCGCATCCTCACTATGTCCACATTTTTTCCTTCGTAGTTCAACGACCGCCTCCTTTACTGTGTGCCCAGGCTGCGGCTCCTTGGCCAGAAATTTAGCGTGCGGGCACGCATTGATGTAGATGGCATGGAGGTGAGCACCAGGAGGTGGGAAATGGAAACTTGGAGTGGAGCCTTGATGTTGGGAGGAACAAAGACATGCTGGCTGTGATCCCCAAATCTGTGTGTGCAGAGAACTAGGGTCCTGGGAGCTTAATGGGCTCACCATGCCCCTTTCTCCCTCCACTCAGCTAAAGGAGAGCTCCAACCTCAATCTGCCTCGGACCTTCCTGGTGTCAGGAAAGCAGCGCTCCCTGGAGCTTCAGGCCAGGTACTTGCCCTTGCCTATGCCTTCCATCCAGCCCCCTCTTTCCTTTAGATATGCTGAGGCATTCCAGGCCCAGAGATTGTTCCAGAGAAAGGGTAGGCACCTTTCCCCAAAGATGCAGGTTTGCTCTTTAGTGGTGGGGATGATCCTTGAGGGCTAGACACCATTTGGACTCACGGTGAATGCTTTGTGATGCGGGGCATGCCAGGAGGGCCTTTTGGATAATAAATAA
This sequence comes from Tarsius wallacei, assembly GCA_963574415.1. Classification (NCBI taxonomy): domain Eukaryota; kingdom Metazoa; phylum Chordata; class Mammalia; order Primates; family Tarsiidae; genus Tarsius; species Tarsius wallacei. The sequence continues at coordinate 9,632 of CAUYQG010016031.1, forward strand.
GCTCTCCCTGATTTAAACAAGAATTTCATCTGGTATGTTTTGTTAGAAGAGAGAAGAGTGAAGCCGGGCTCGGTGGCTCAGCCTGTAATCCCGCACTCTGGGAGGCTGAGGTGAGTGGATTGCCTGAGCCTGTGGGTTCGAGACCCACCAGGGCAACTTGGCGAGACCTCATCTCTACGATAAATCAAAAATTAGCCGGGCGTGGTAGCACGCACCTGTAGTTCCAGCTACTTGGAAGGCTGAGGCGGAAGGATCACCGGAGCCCAGCAGGTCCAGGCTGTGGTGGCCGGGAGCGGCCACTGCACTCCAGTCTGGGCGATGGAGTAAGACTCCAACTCAAAAAAAAAAAAAAAAGAAGAGAGAAGAGTGTATTCATATAATATAGATAACAACACCACAAATAGTTTATTGTAGATTCAGAGATTTAAGAGAAATATCAAATGCAGTGCTTGGTCCATGATAGGAGACTGGTTTGGGGAAAACAGCCCTAAAAGACATTTGTGGGACAATAGGGAAAATTCGAATGTGAACTGAACATTAGATATTGAGGAATTATTGCTAACTTTCTTAGGGGTGATAAGGGTATGGTGGTTATATAGGAGAATAGCCTTGTTTTTCGTCACTGCATACTGAGGATTGTATCACAGTGTCTCTTAATTATTTTTAAATGGTTCGTCACCCAGAAAACATATATGTATACACACACATGTACACATACATCTATACACACATATATACATACATACACATATATAATCATGCTCCACATAACGACTTTTCAGTCAGTGTCAGACATAAGAGCATGGTGGTCCCATACATAAGGTTATAATACCATATTTTTACTGTACCTTTTCTATGTTTACATGCGTTTAGATACACAAATACCACTGTGTTACAATTATCTGCAGTATTCAGTACAGTAACACACTGTACAGGTTTGTAGCCTAGGAGCAATAGGCTATTCCGTATAGCCTAAGCGTGTAGTAGGCTATGATGTTTAGGTTTCTGTAAGTACATGCTGTGATGTTCGCACAATGACAAAATTTCCTAATGACGCATTCCTCAGAACATATCCCCATCGTTAAGTGACACATGACTATATATATATACATATATGTGGGGGACCCAAAAAACCCAGAATTTATTTATTAAAAATTGTGTATTTATTTTTACATGTTTAAACTTCAGTTACCTTCAAAGTACTATCTGTTTGATGCAATACACCTATTGAGATATTTTTTCCACTCAGTGCTTCTGCCATTTTTTGTTTCACCTCTTCCACACGGGCAAAGTGCTTCCCTTTGATGACTTTTTTTCATCCAGGGAAACAAAAAAATAGTCACTCCTAGAATGCTTACGTGGCAGGAGAAGCCTGTACTACAAGGGACCTGCCCTCCAGAAAATAATTCCATTTTTGGGGGTTCCCACCATATATATATGAAGTAAATATGGAAAATATAGAAAATTTTTGCATCTATATAGTGGGTATATAGATATTTATTGTAACTGTGCTATCCTGTCTACTTTTCTATATACTTGAATTTTTTTTAACTTTTAAATTTTTTTATTTTAAAATTGTGGGGTACAATTCAGGGTTAGGTATACAAATATTCATTGTGCAGGTACCCTTGTTGATGAGGTGTGTCCCCCCTTCCCCAGGCAGATTTCCACTACTGTCAATCCCACCTCACCGCCCACCACCCCTCGCAGTTTCCCACTACTGTCAATCCTTTTCTTACAGTATTACGATAGTTGTTTAAGGTCCACTTGAATTTTTTATAATAAAAACTTAAAAATAATAGCATGAGCCGGGCTCGGTGGCTCAGCCTGTAATCCCGTGCCTTGGGAGGCTGAGGTGAGTGGATTGCCTAAGCCCACGGGTTCGAGACCCGCCTGGGCAACTTGGTGAGACCTCATCTCTACAATAAATAAAAAAATTAGCCAGGCGTGGTAGCGCACGCCTGTAGTTCCGGCTACTTGGAAGGCTGAGGCAAAAGGATCGCTGGAGCCCA
>CAUYQG010016034.1:0-10737 GCA_963574415.1 Tarsius wallacei
CATGACGGGAATGACCTCATTGGTGCATTCAGAGAGGACTGAGCACAGGTGGATCTGTTGGAGGCAATTTGTAGCAAACCCTAGACTGTACCTACAGGTTGGTGCCTCCTCCTTACTGCCTTCCCTTCTGCCTGGAGCCAAGAGCAACAGTGCTTGGGTCACATGAACAAGACAATCGAAGTTTTAGAAATGGCCACAAGAAGGTACACAAGGATTCTGAAAGGTTTTTTATTTGTTTTTTTGTTTGTTGTCTATTGTCTTTCCATATTGTTTTAACTTTTGATAGGTTGAAGACTGTTCTTCCAATATTAAGATTGTGACTCCTAGCCAGGTGTGGTGGCTCACACCTGTAATAACAGCACTTTGGGAGGTGGAGGACAGAGGATTGCCTGAGCCCAGGTTCAAAACCAGCCTGGGCAACTTGGCAAGACCTCGTTGCTACAATAAATCAAAAAATTTGCAGAACATGATGGCACACACCTGTGGTTCCAGCTTCTTGGATGACTGAGGCAGAAAGATTGCCTGAGTTCAGAAGGTCAAGGCTGCAGTGGTTGTAAACCTGTCACTGCACTCCAGCCTGGGTTTTAGAATAAAACTCTAACTCAAAAAAAAAAAAAATCATGACTCCTGCCTTTTTTTGTATTCTATTCACCTGAATGTTTGTTTTTTCATCCTCTAACTTTGAGTTTGTGGGCGTCCTTTGTAGTAAGACCTATATCCTGGTCTTTTCAATGGTGTAGATTACAATGTTCACTGATTTGAGTGTGGGCCCCCTTGGTCCCACTTTCTACCACCTCACAATTTGTTCATGTAATGCAAATGTATATTTATCCCCTGGGTAGAAATAATATACAGGAAAGAGAAAGAATTGAGAAATCGAGAAGGGAGAAGAAAAGATAATGAAGAGATAAAAGTAGAGAAGGAAAACAAACAAATCCTCAAACAGACAGACTAATAAAAAAGAGAAAAAAAGAGAAAAGAAAACTAATATCAACAATACAAGGACACTTTCAAACTAATATATACCCCTTTGAGAAAAAAGAAGAAGGAGAAGGAATAAAACAAAATACAAGACACACACATCCAGCGAAATATACAGAGAGAGCAGGGAAAATTTTTTTAAAAACAAAATAAAAAAGTAATAACAACAACAACAAACAAACAAACAAACAAACAAAAATCTTTCATAATCCTTGTGTACCCTCTTGTGGCCATTTCTAAAACTTTGATTGTCTTGTCCATGTGACCCAAGCACTGTTGCTCTTGGCTCCAGGCAGAAGGGAAGGCAGTAAGGAGGAGGCACCAACCTGTAGGTACAGTCTAGGGTATGCTACAAATTGCCTCCAACAGATCCACCTGTGCTCAGTCCTCTCTGAATGCACCAATGAGGTCATTCCCGTCATGTCACACACCTCACAAATTGCTAGGTGAAGGGAGCTGGATCATTTCAAAACTCACCCCACTCATCCACTACAGACTGGGTTATTCATCTTGGGTTGTAGCCGTAGATCCACAAAAGGTCCAGTGTGCGGGATGGGGTGACTGGTCTCCTCACTAGGCCTGTCCCTCTGGGGATACTGCACCTACAAGGGTATCCTCTTTGGGTTGGCAGTGATCAACCTCAGAGTGGTGCTGAACTCACCCATAAGTCTCAGGGAGTAACTCTGCTGTTCACTTGGGCAGACCATAGCCTGTCTTCACCTGTATTCCAGGACAAAGACGGTGACAGTGTCTCTGCATCTTGCCCTCCACTGGGACTTGGCGACTGGTGTATTTTCTCCGTGGTCCCCACGGCTTATGTTTGATCTGATGCTGGAGGTTGTGATGGCAGGCAGTGCATGCAGTGGCTGTTTTTCTCTACTTTCTTGCAGGTAGTGTCACAGAAATGGTACCTCTGGGCTGTGGATAGCACTGAGCTCTGAGTAACAGATACAGGGCAGCCACCTCAGTAGGAGACCTCAGGCCACTTGTTCTGACACCCAGTCAGACATTCACACACCTACTTGCCCACACACTTGCACACACATTCATCCTTACGTACACTCACTTATACAGACATTCACACACTCTGACCAACTCTGTCTCCATCTTGGAATCCATCTCTGTCTGTATAACCAGAAATCAATTTTTCTTGAGTCCATCAGAGAACTGAGGTACTAAGGAAACCAATAACTCGAAATCTGAAGAGAGATGAACAACTTCAACAAGAAACAAAACTTGAGTAATTTCTTATTGGAGGCCGATACCTCAGTGCGGTGTTAGCTGGTAAGAATGTTCAGCTAGAGATATTCAATGACTTGCCAAATATTTAGAGGGCTAACAGGAGAACGGAAGATCCTGGGGCCAGGCACATAATAAGGTTTGCAATGTCTCACAGCTTTTTCCAGGGAGTCTCACCAGCTGCTCACACAGAAGAGTAAAGGAGGAGAAAAGTCTCCCAGCAGAGGCATCTCTGGGAGGGCACCAGCCACCACCGCTTTAGCTTTCCTTCCTTGTATGTGTGTTTGCCTAGTGATTCATCCCTAATGAATAGCATATGAATCAATAAAAAGAGGAGCTTAACACTAGAGAAATTTGACAGACACCACCCTAACCAAGTGTGCAAAATTAACAACCCCAGTAAGAAGTCATGTTGTTATCATGTACCACTTGATAAGAAGAGCACTTCCCCTGTCCTCTTTTTCCTCAAAATGCATAAGCCCAGGATAACCACGAGAAAACACCAGAAGCAAACGTGAATTAAGGAGCATTCTCCAAAATACTTGAGAGGCACATTTCCAAAGTGTCAAGGTATGAAAAACAATGAAAGGTTGAAAAATTGTTTCCAATTGGAGGAAACAAGAGACAGGAAGGCTAACTGCAGTGTGATATCCTGGATAGACTTCTGAGACAGAGAAAATATTCAGTGGAAAATCCAAATAAAGTCTGCTTTTCGTTAATAGTATTATATCAATCTTAATACCTTAGTTTTGATAAAGTCACCATGATTATGTAAAATAATAGTAAGACAAGCTGGGTGAAAGACATACCTGGACTCTCTTTACTTTTCTTGCGATACTTTGAAAATCTAAAGTAATTTCTAAAATGAAAAATTAATATAATCATCTTTAAAATATGGAATATCTGCTGAGCACAGTGGTTCACACATGCAATTCCAGCACTTTGTGTGATACAGGTGAGAGAATTGCCTGAACCCAGGGGTTCAAGACCAGTCTAGGCAACTTGACGAGACCTCGTCTCAACAATAAATATATATATATAAAAATTAGCTCGGCATGATGCTGCAATGCCTGTGGTCCCAGCTACTTAGAAGGCTGAGGAGGAAGGATTCCTTGAGCCCAGCAGATTGAGCTGTGGTGGACCTGAGTGTGCCACTGCATTCCCTTCTGGGCAATAGAGTGAGACGTTTACTAAAATATATACTTATTATAGACAAGATACAAGTTAAAATTACATTGAAATAATATTAGTAATTTATCAGTGGACAAAAATGCAATATTATGATAACATGTAAACAAGCAATATATACTTAGGCTTTGTAGCAATCAGGGCTATTGTACATTTCCAGTAAAATGTTAAATTTTACATTCTCTACAAAGAAGATATTGGCAGTACCTGGAAAAATGGCATCTACATTTATCTTTTGTCAGTTCTACTTCTAGAAATTTATAACAAAGCATACTGACCAAAAAGTATGTTTCCAGATATCCAACCCTCAGATGTTGCATGATATCATACATGTTTGTGATATTGAGCTGCTATGTTTGGGGTTAATTTGCTACACAGAAATAGATAATAGATGCAGATATAATTGGAAGCAACTGAGATATTAACCCCTCACTCAAGTTAGACTCAAAATGTATGATTAAGCATTTGTTTTGCAATTCGGGTATGAACTATATTTCTGAGTAATCAAGTTAATAAGAAAAACGTTTCTTTTTACAGAAGCGTTTCAATTAACACATATGGAAAGGAAGAATAAAATCACATTTTTCGAGCCCCAGTAACAGATGCCAACATCAGATTGGATGGGGACATTTTCAATGGTGGCACTGTGCTGTCACCAGATGAACCCGCTGATTAGCTTTTAAAATAATAGCTGAGTATGACAAGTGGCTTTTATGTCCTTCTTGTTTTAACCAGCTAACAGAAACAGTCATTTCTGACGAAATCAGTGAAATGTGAATATCACATAGGGTGATACCAAGAAATTACTAATAATGTTGTAAGGTATAAACATGCCATCATGTTTATACAAGAAATGTCTATTTTTATGCATGCAGTTTAAATATTTATGCATGAAATGACAAAATATCTTGAATATCTTTCAAAATAAAGAAACAAACATGTGAAGCTAATCTATAGTGCGACAGATAGATACACCTGTTGCTAAAATGACATAAAAAATTAAGTACGTAACCACCACCAACTTGGGGATGTTATTACCACTGGTGTGGGGATAAAGAAAGCTGTGAACACAACAAAGTGCCAATGGGCTTCCAGAATGTTAGCTGCATTCTGTTCTTAGTCTGCATTATATGGGCATTTACTATTTATTCAATTATTATATACTAGTTACAAGTTTTATGTACAGTTATTTATGTGGACTTTAGTTCATAATAAAAATATTAAAAATGAAAGCCTACATTTGCTTATGAAACATAATTCTGACTGGTGGTGAAATGTTGGTAACAATTTAATTTCCATTAGCAAGGAGTCGATCTCGACTCTCCACATTTGACAAATGAGGAAATAAGATACTTAAAATTTGTGTGTTCGATTATAATATTAAGAGCAGGAAGAACTAAAGACATAGATGGCTTAAAATATTTTCTTCTGAGTAGTGAACCTTGGAGTAGATATGCAGACCTTTATCATTCACTGCCTTTCTGTAATTTTTTTCTCTGTGTATATTTGTTATTTTTATAAACGAACAGAACTCTCACGTTAAAGCCAGAAAAAGATTTCAGAGAAACTGTCATAGAGGTCAATTAAGTTTTAAAATTATAAAACTATCCAATGTCTACATTGATTGTCTATAACATTTACAGCAACACATTCTCTGCTTTAAGACCCTGTCCATTTCTGTGTTCTTGCCACAACCCTTGTCATCCTCTGTCTACTTGCATTTGCCATAAGGCTTTCCCTTGGCTTCCGCTTGGCTTGAATCTTTTCCAAATATTAATTCTCACATGATTTTTTCCATGGATCATACCTCTACTTGCTTCTTCCAATTTCCAAGATGCCTGGGCTTCAGCCAAGAACTCATTCTTGGCATTGCTGCACATCCCAGCAAGCACACATCTTGGATCACGTAGGTTTTCTTGCTTGGGTATTTTATACTTCTTAGTAAGCAATTATACAATGAATTCATGTATGGATAAGAAATAAATAAGTAAACACACACTTGTGTTATGGAAACATTTAAGAAAGACACAATTACTCCAGCTGAAACCCACCCTCTCTAGGGAAGATTGGTCAAGGTTTATTTCATTATTGTCACAGCACTTTATAAATGGGAGGTCACTAGTTGTTTGAGATCATTTCACCATTATACAGCAGTGAGAGAGAAAAAAACTTTCACTGAAGAATGCAAGTCTTTTTAATTATCATGCCCAGAGAGGCTTTAAAATGAGACGGCAATCACGTCCTGCTTCCCCCTTGAGCTATATATTCATCTCTTGAAACTGCTCACCATTGCCACAAGAAGCTGTAAATTAGCCTAATAATGACGCACCGCACAGGACACTGTTAATATAAATTCACACCCTACAGCTTAACAATGTATAGCCAACCACTAATCAACATTATTTCTATAAGCCAGTGAGAATTCCTGGCAAAAACTTTGGATCAACCCACTCCCTGTCCCTCTTTTTTGCTTTTAAAAACCTATTTGAAACTGTTGCTAATCAAAGTTTATATTCAAGGTTATTGGAATCTATGTCACAGGTTGCAAGTCTCAAACATGGCTCATGTAAACTCTCTACTTATATTAATTTTATCTCAGCTTCTTTCTTTCTTTTAAGTTGGCTTCACCTTGGGATAAAATTATGTCTTTCTGAATTAATAAATGGTGTTGAAGAACTGTTAACTATTAAGGAATAATATTCCAATATGACACTGGAATATTCATTTTATTTTAAAAATTATAGAAGAAATAATACCTAAAGTGAAAGTTTCCCATGCTTTATGAAAAGAATGTTCTTACTTAAAAATTAATATTTAGCTGGGCTCGGTGGCTCAGCCTGTAATCCTGCGCTTTGGGAGGCTGAGGTGAGCGGATTGCCTGAGCCCGCGGGTTCGAGACCCACCTGGGCAACTTGGCGAGACTTCATCTCTACAATAATTCAAAAATTAGCCAGGCGTGGTAGCGCGCGCCTGTAGTTCTGGCTACTTGGAAGGCTGAGGCGGAAGGATCGCCGGAGCCCAGCAGATCGATGCTGCGGTGGCCGGGAGCGTGCCACTGCACTCCAGTCTGGGTGACAGAGTGAGACTCCAACTCAAATAAATAAATAAATAAATAAATAAATAAATAAATAAATAATAAAAAAATTAAAATTAATATTTAAGGCTGGGCAAGAGGCCAAGGTGAGAGGATTGTCCGAGTCCGCAGGTTCAAGACCAACCTAGGCACTCGGAGAGACCTCATCTCTACAATAAATCGTGGTGGTGAGTGCCAGCAGTTCCAGCTACTTGGAAGACTGAGACAGAAGGATAGCCTGAGCACAGCAGGTTGAGTCTGCGGTGGCCATGAGGGTGCCACTGCACTCCAGCCTGAGCAACAGAGGGAGGCTCCAACTAAAAAAAAATAGTATTTAACTATTTTTTGATACAGGGTCTTCCTCTGCAGCCCATGTTTCAGTGCAGCTACATGATTATAGCTTCTTGCAGGCTTTAACTGCTGGGCTCGAGCAATCCATCTGCCTTAGCATCCTTAGTACTGGGATTACAGATGTTCACTGTCATACTTGGTTCAAAACCATGTATTTACTAAATCTTTAAAAAAGTATTTTACAACATTGCTTTACCTTTTATAGCAAAAAAATAGGGGGTAGGTTAAAGGTTTTGGAAAAAAGTTAAATTATAATTTTAAATCTAGGAAAACTAAAGAAACTCAGAATTTTAGATAAGAAAGTATTCTGTACATGTAAAAATAAATAAATAGTAAAAGCAAATCTACAGAGACAGAAAGCAGAGAAGTGCTCCTTGGTGCTACATATAGGAATGGAGATTGACTCCAAACAGGCACACGAAGCACTTTTTCTTTTTTTCTTTTTTTTTTACATCAGAGATTTGCTCTGTCATCCAGACTGGAATGCAGTGGCATGCTCATGGTCACTGCAGCCTCAACCTGCTGGACTCAGGTGATCCTTCCATCTCAACCTTCCAAGTAGCTGGAACTACTGGTGTGTGCCATCAAGCCCGACTAATTTTTCTTGATTTATTGTAGAGATTAGGTCCTGCCAAGATGCCCACGTTGGTCTCGAACCCCTGGGCTCAGGCCATTCTCTCACCTCTACCTCCCAAAGTTCTGGGATTACAGATATGAGCCACCGCTCCTGGCTACAAGGAGTACTTTAAGGGTGATAAAATATTCTAACGCTGCACTGTGGTCACAGCTAAACAACCTTGAAAATTTACTGAAATTATTGCATTACATACTTAAAACAGGTGAATTTTATGGTATGTATTTACATAGCATTAAAGGCTTTTAAATTCATAAACTGTGTAATGAAACTATTCAAGTTTTACCTCTGACATATAAAGAACTTAGAAGTCATTATTTTCATCCCTGCAACAATAAAAACCTGGAAAATTGAAAATAAGTGATCTTTCTTGTACCCGTCAAAGAACTGAGCTTTAGGACAGATTTAAATCCCCAAATCTGGAGAGACAGACATATCCAGATAGATAAAACTGCGATGTGCTTACCTAAATAAAAAGGCATCAGAGACATTGGAGAATAAACAAATAGTAGTTGTAACATACTGAACTTATGTGAGAGTGAGAGACTCCAGGGACCCCTGTATGGGGGAACACATTTTCACAGGCTTTTCCTCCTGAAACTTTATTAGACTTTCGTGAGGAAGATCCAGAAAATATCTTCTTTCGGTTTTAACAAGGGGAAGGGAGGAGTAGCCATCAGCAGGACATTCAGAGCTTTCTCCATAATGTAGACTGAATCTCCAGGGGAAAGAACTTTGCCAAATCTTTTTGTTCAGCTGGGGAAAAAAAAGACTTCCCCACTAGGGTTCAGAGATTTCAGGAAAAAGCCTGAAAGTATGAAGTAGGAACAGTAGCAAGGAACAGATAGGGGAAAATCTATGCAGAAACACTTGAAGGGTCACACCCCCAAACACAAGTTGTCTATAAGACTGAAACTCCCTCTCCTATACAACTTACTACCACACCACACCTTACTACAAGAAGATCCAGTGTAATAAGAATAGATTATATCTTCAAGAGCTGAAAGACAGGCTCTCTGAGGAAGATCGCATAGGTAAAACCAAAGAGAAGAGAAGAAACAGACAAACAAACACAGCAAAACAAGTGTACTAACGGAGTTGGAAGCTTCTGGTACCTAAAGCTAAACAAACATTAGATACAGCACAACTAGCCGGATTCACATAAATCCTGACAGCAAACTTTTATGGGATTTCTATTTTGTAACTAATACAATATATTCAGCTTTCAGCAACACAGGAAAAAACATGCCACAAAACAGCTGAAACTAACCTGGTTGAAAAATAAGGCTATTATCTCTCTCTTTTCTGATATCTCAGATCAGATGACAGTTTTGTCTCAGTTTGGTGACATGAAACTTTAGTGTGAATGACTCTGTTTGGTTTTTAGTCTGATCTTTTGGGAACTAGTACACAAGTTTAGTCCAAAGGGTTGGCCTCTTATAATTTTTATTTAGCAGGACTTTAATGAAGAAAATGGATAATATGCAAGAACAGATAGGTAATGTATGCGGTGAGATGGAAACCCCAAGAAAGAATTGCAAGAAAATGTTATAAATCAAAAATAATAACAGAAATGAAAAACATCTATAATGAACTCATCAATAGACCCAACACAGCCAAGAAAAGATTCTTCAAGCTTGAACACAGAAACATGCCAAACTGAAATGCAGAGAGAAAAAAGAATGCTACCACTGAAAACAGAAGAGAACATCCAAGAATCTGTGTATGAAAAAAGAAAATAGAGTAAAATTTCAATGTGCCAAAAGATTAAAAACCAGCAACGCCAAATTCTGTATCTACAATTATTCTTCAATAGTGAAAGAAAAATAAAGATTTTCTCAGACATAACAAGTGAAGTAATTCATCAACAAAAAACTTGCCCTTTAGCCCTTTAAAAAACAGTAAGAGAATGTCCTCAGACATAAGCAACAAAATAGAGGTCAGAAATGAAGAAACATAGAGAAGGAATAAATGAAGGCAAAATACAATCTTCCATATAGAATAAACATCTAGCATTATAACCTAATCTTCCACACTAGAAAAATAAAGGAGAGCAAATTTAGTGTAATGCAAGAAGAAAAATCATAATAGTAAAAGATATAGCAGGAATTAATGGGACTAATAATTAAATGCAGGGCACAGAATAGACTATCAATACAGAAAAGTCCATTGTTTTCCTATATACCAGAGTAAATCATTATAATTCAAAGTTAAACAAAACACAATGCAATTTATAATAGAGGAAATAGACATAAGTTTAACAAGATATGTGCAAGGTGAATTTGCATGAAACTGGAAAACAAAGATGAAAGAAGTAAAAAAATGTCTGAATAAATGGTGAGATATTTTATGTTCATGGATTGGAAGCCTTAATGTTGTGAAAATATTAGTTTTTCCCCATTTGATTTATACCTTCAATGCAATGTCAATAAAAATGTCAGCAGGCTATTTTGTAGATATCAGAAAACTTATTTTAAATGTATCTGACAAAGCAAAGGAACTAGAATAGCCAAAATAATAGTGCAGAACAACAGTGTTGAATGACTCACTTATCTCAAGACTTATTATAAAGCTATAGTAGTAAAAACAGCACCATATTATAGAAAAGAATATAGAAATAGAAAATGAAGCAGAATAGAGAGTTTTGAGATAGGCCTACAGCACAGTCAACTGATTTTTGACAAAGGTGAAACGAAATTTAGTGAAGAAAAAGTAGTTTTTTTAAAAAATAAAAGATAAATGGCTTTTAAAAATGAACATCCGTATACAAAAAATGAACCTAGACACAGACCTTTCACCTTACACAAAAAACAACTACTTATGGATCATAGACCTGCATGTAAATGCAAAGCTATAATATTTGTAGTAGAAAACTTAAGAAAAAAATGTATGTGACCTAAGATTTGGTCAAAAGTTTTTAGATATCACATAAAAAACATGATCTGTGAGAGAAAATAATTGACAGATTAGATTTAATTGAAATTACAAACAGAAAATACAGTTAAGAAAATAAAAAGCCAAGCCACAGGCTAACAGAAAAATATTACCAAAACTTGTATCTGATAAAGTACTTGTATCCAAACAAATAAGTCCTGAAACCCAATATTAAGAAAACATACAAGCCGGGCTCGGCGGCTCAACCGGTAATCCCGCACCTTTGGTAGGCTGAGATGAGTGGATAGCCTGAGCCCGAGGATTCGAGACCCGCCTGGGCAACTTGGCGAGACCTCATCTCTACAATAAATCAAAATGAGCCGGGAGTGGTAGCGCG
>CAUYQG010016036.1:0-11286 GCA_963574415.1 Tarsius wallacei
CCCCCCCCCCCCCCCCCCCCCCCCCCCCCCCCCCCCCCCCCCCCCCCCCCCCCCCCCCCCCCCAAAGGACTAATATCTATTAATTTAGAAAATTTTTGTTTCACAAAACACACTTTGAGAAATGCTGCCTTAAATCATGAAAACCTTCATATTGTCTGTTCGCATTCAGTCTTAAGGAAGCTTGTATGTTATGATATACAGGATATGTTAGCAAATGTACACACAGCACACTCATACATATAAACATTATTAGGTCACAATTCCAACGGGTCCTCCAGAATGTTAGGTCAGACCAGCTAGTGGTGTGAGTTTCTGGTGTGTGATCCAGTGCCACATGAAAGAAGTAAAAAGTTGCACAGAAGTTAGATTGAAAAACATAGTTTACTTAGAAATTAAAGTAGAGTGAGAGAGAGGAGATATACCTCCTCAAGGTAGGGGAGGGGTCCAAGGCTAGGAAATATGGTGACTGTGGCTCAAGGAGGCACACGGTCAGACCATGGCTTAGCAAAGGAATAATAGTGGCTGGCTGCTCACAGTCTAATCCTTTTCAACTTTCCCTTTAATAGGGGAAGGTTGTTAATGTGACTGGGTGGTGGTCTGCTCTATATCATCACGGAAGGCAGGTATACACAGGTACTGATGTCAAGTGATGGACAGGAGGCAGATGGGCGGGCTAGTCACATTTTTGCTGCCATGTTGATGGGGTCGGTCTGTGTCATGAAGGTCACAAATGGCTGATTAAGCTCGATCTTATGGGTCGGGGCAAATACTTGGAAAAACTAATTAGTACATAACAAGCTGGAGAGGGTGTTCTAGAACAATTATCACTAGCAACCTCTGAGAAACTGGTTCTGTCCTTGACTAGAGAGTAAATTAAAGTGAACAGCTAGAAAAAATATGGCGAAGTTAAGCATGTTAAAATGGCTGTTCACCGGGTATATTGACTCCATGTTATGTCCTTGCATTTCTCCCTCTTGTTATTTTAAAATATTATTTGAACCCGGGAACAGGGATGCAGTTCAGTCTTCTTGTACTGCTTTCTGCTGGATAGGGGTGTAGAGATGTCCCTACCTGTCTAGAGCAATAGGAGGGGATTAGAGGTCAAAGACCGATGGAGTTGCTAAGTATCTTTAGTATCCGTATACAAAGTATGGTGTACAAATGTATACTATAAGAATTAATATTACAATAATAAAGGCTATTATAGTCACTGTTATGATATATTGAGGCTTTGGTGTCTGGAAAAAGGTATTTATAGTTACCTCAGTGGGCTTGATACTCACTAGAGGAGTCCAAGTAGTTTTAACTGTTGGACCAGTTAATTCCTTAGTCCACAAGTGGATGTCCTCGCAGCTCGTCTTTAAGTTTCTTTGGGTTTTTGTGATGAGATAATTGTAAGGAGTTTGTTAATAATGACTTTAACAAGGAAATACAGCTACTTTGAGAAAGTCTGAAGGAAAAAAAAAAGAAAGCATTACTTTGGAGACATATGGTTAGGTTGATTTTTAAATTATAGTAAATAATAATGAACAAGATAATTTAAAACTGATGACATAGGCAATAGGAAACTGCCTCTTTTATTTTTTATAATAGGTTTGATGTACCTTCACAATGATTTATATACTAGAGGGCGAAGCCCAGGTAACCTCTACTCTGGAGATGGAAAATTGACTTCTCTGTGCTTTTGATGGGTGGCGTGGTTTGGCATTGGCCTTCCACCTTAGACAGGGGAATATTACCTTGAAGTTTAACAGAAAATAATTAGTAATACTTTAAACAGAAAGTCATTTTCTTATCCATCCTATTTTGGATTAGTAATCCTTGTGCCTGGGAGGATATTTTAAAGTCATTAGCAATTTGACAGTGAAAAGCACTATAACTGACTATAAACTGCTGTCAGTCACTGAGATACCATTTTAGGCTTTTACAACAAATGTTGCTTACAAAAACAGTTTACTTGGTCTGCAGGCAGCTCAGGAGGAGGCTGTGGGAAAGGTGTGACTCCTGAAGATTTTGTTTCTTACTCCACCCTAAAGACACTGAATTGAAAACCTGAAGAGTTTACACATTAAAAGTTTTAAAATCATACTGTTATAGCATAACACAGGATTGCAGCTCCTTATAAAAGTCACTTATTTAGCAAGTAATAGTCTGAAGATTTTGAAAAGTAAAAAAAAAATTCACTTTTCAATAGAGATTTTAAACAATGAAAACCAACAAACGTGGGGGGAGGGCCTAAATGAATTTGTCTCTTCCTCTCCCCTCTGTTGTCTATAGTAAAAAATTACTTTGGAGATTGCTAATTAAAAGGTTCATATTGTGGTCTCTGAGTAACAGTTTGGCCTATCATTAATGTAATTGACATTAATGGTAAACTCATAGAAATAACTAAAATTTTGTAAACTTGATTGTTCACAGAATTACTTTTACACATTTCCTTCCACAAACCTTCCACATGTCATTATATGGCATACTCATATCATTTTTGACATGCTTGAATCTTCCATTTTTGTTCTATATATCTCTTTCTTTTAAATGACCAGACTTTGTATTATAGGACAAAAATGTACCCTATAAAATCCTTTCCTATACCAAATTATTATTTTTCCTTTATATCCTTCCTGATTAAAAAAAAACATATCTATATCAACAACTTTCTTACATCTTTCCTTTGTGTTCTGGTTTCTTTCTTTTACCTTTTTATGGATAACATTCTACATTTGTACTTTAAATTAACCTTTAGTAACTTTTGATTAAAATAAGGCTGTATGATTCCAATATGGATGGCACCTGTGTTAATTCAGACATTAATTTGGGTTCCAGCACCAATATTCACGTGGGGGGTTGTTGGGGTGATGGCAAGCCATGCCAGGTACTTTAGCCAATTTCCAGGCCTCTGTAATGATCATCATTCCTGAGTTAAGTGTTCTCTCCTCTCTTCAGGATAGAGAGCACTTGCTTCCCAATGGCTTTTTGGCCTACACTGTGGACAAGTTCCTGGAGGTTTAGACCTCTTTGGGGCAACCACGCTTCTAGTATCCCTGCAGATTGTACCCATAGCAATAAATACTATCCCCTTAGCAGAATCATTCCTACCAGTTCTCTGATGGGCAGTTGGACTTTTGTCACTAATGGTGGCTATCAATTTGGATGCCTCTTTGACCCTCTGATCCTGCAGTCCTCCATGTTGGCACTTTTTAGCTTCTCTAACATCTGGGCTGGAAAAAAACCCTCAAAATTCTTTCTTTAATTGGCTATACATATAAAACTTTTGACCACTTCTCTGTTTGTAATGATCTGAAGTAAAACCTTTTAGAGTGAACAGATCATGTGGATATGAAATGCTCTATCTTGACTTATTTCCAATTGCAAACAGGCAAATTTGTTTTAAAAAAAAAATCTTTAGTAAGCCTGACATAACAAATGCTGGTCTTATTTAGTTTTAGTACACGGAAAAGTTGGAAGTAAGATTTTACTAGAGCACTTGTAAGTTTGGTTTGGAAAAGCAGATTAAAATAGCAATAGATTGTTTTTCAGTTAGTTAACAGGATTAATTAACACATGATCCCTTTACTTTTTTGTAGAGGTGGAGGGTTGATAGTCCCAGTTTAGATCTAATTTGAGAGAGATTTGTCATAGAAAAGTGAATGCAAATTTTTATATCTTTTTATCCTGGCCACCTCCCTGAGCGGAGACCAGTTATGCCAGCATGTGTGGCGGAGAAGAGTGGGCTGGGGAGAGAAGGCAGTGCACGTGTTTTGACTTGCTGCAGCTAGTAGGGGCTGCTGCCAGGGAGTTATCAGGCCGTGGGGGAGTGGGGGAAGAGAATGAGAAGGGAAGAGGCTACTGTCAGTTACTATGGCCATCAGCCCCAGTCCCTCCTCTGAAGGTAAAGATGGGTAGAGAAACAAGAGGGTGAGAAGGAAGAGCATGTAGGGAAACTGATGGTGAGTAGAGTGGCAAAACCACATTATGAGAGACAGGATAAGTTAAATTATGTGGGTCAGTGTTAGTTGTTACAGGGAAACAAAAAGGAGGTAACATAATTAAAGAAGTAGTTAGGAGTGTCACAGGAGGAACAAGGCATACCATTTTGAAGACCTCAGACCATTTGCCCTTATGGTGGTAACAGAGGTCATGATGAAGGAGAGTATTGGAGGCAAGAGAACTGACTTGGGAACATTTCCTGGTTGCCTAACCGTTATCGAGGTGATGCTTAGGACAGATGCTCCTCTTTAGTGAATAAGTTCTGAGACCTTCTAGAATGTGTTTTAATGAAGGAAGGGCCCTTTGCCACCCCTTTGTGAGGGTTTTCCATGACGAGTAATTCTAGAGGGGTCTTAAGAACAGTCTCTGAGTGGCTCAAAAGAGAAAAACAAAAATAAAAACAAAAAAACAACCATCCATGCCCTCAGCCAATATCCCAGACAGGCAGTCAGTGGAATCAGCCCAGGGGTGTGAGAACTGGGTGAAAGGGCATCCTCTTTGCAACCCATCCCACCAGAGGCAGCACTTTGGGCCAGGAGTGGGGCTCCTCCAACATGTGTCCAGAGACTTGGCACCAAGATTCTGCAGAGGGTCCTCGACCCCAGCAAAGATACCGAACAAGGGACAGTGTCTTCTCAGGTCACATTCAATACCTCCTAGCAAAGAATAGCATATCACATGGAGAGATAGTGGTCTAGAGCACAGTTCCGATGAGGCGGGCCAGAGAGACTCAGGCAGCAGCTAGGGTGCTTTTACACAGACAGCAGCAAATCTGCTTTTACAAACCCCGACAGTAGCCTCCTCGGGCCTGCTTTCTGACCTTCTAGTAGGAGATAAGGTGGTACATGGACTCACCAGGGAAGATGTAGTTTCATATTGGACAAGGCTGAGATGACAGAGAGAGGTCCATTTGATGCAACTTGTCAGGAGGGATAAGATTGAAGAACAAGTAGTAGAGAAACGGATTCAAGTACTTCATCTCTCTCCATAGGGAGACTAGGGTTGGAAAAGAGAAGAGTAAGAGAGAGAGAGCAGCAAATCTCTGTGGTACCTCCAAAATGTTAGGTCACTATCTCAGCAGGATCTCCAGAATGTTAGGTCAGACCCACCAGGACTGTGGGTGTCTGGTGTGCGATCTGGTGCCATATGAAAGTTGCAAAGAATTGCACAGAAGTTAGATTGGAAAGTATAGCTCACTTAGAAAGTAAATTAGAGAGAGTAGGGGAGGATTCACCTCCCAAGGTAGGGGAGGGGGCCAAGGCTAGGAAACATGGCGACTGTGACTCAAGGAGCCACAAGGTCAGATCATGGCTTAACAAAGCAATGGAAGCTGACTGCTCGAAGTCAAATCCTTTTTAAACTTTCCTTTTGATGGAGGAAGGTCATTAAGGTGATTGGGTCTTAAGGAAGAATGCATGTTACGAAATACAGGATTCATTATCAAATGTACATATAGCATGCTCATACATATAAACATATAATGTATCACATTTATTTACCATGAGTTATGTATCATGCTATCATATATCCTTGTGTTATGGCCAGAGTGCAAGAAAGTAATCATCAATATGCGGAGAGTTAGATTTGAGTTCTTTAATAGCCGGTGACCTAGAGCAGGCTAACACCACTAAAAATCTCTCGACCCTGAGCAAAGCGAGCAGGGGGCTTTTAGAGGCAAAGATCACAGCTTTTGCAATTATAGTTTACATTTCAGGGAGGGGTCAGAGTCAGGGATGGAACAATTTGCAGCTACCTGCTTGCTTATTTTGGCCATTGGCCAGCTGTTGTTTGCTTAACAGGATGTGGGGGTAGGGGATTTCTAAGAAACGGAGGAAGTTACAGCTCAGGGGCTAAGAGCAGTTCTGGTTACCCGCGGGAGGGGCTGCATCTGGGCAGCAGGCATGCAACTAAAATGGAAGATTTAGTTACTTATGTCAAACAAGCTTTTACAGGTTATTATAGGCTATACAGACGTATAGGTTTTACAGACATTTCACTTGTAATCACCAAAATGCAAGGTAAAGAAGAGTTGCAATCCTGGTACTGTTCCCAGTAGGTCATTATCAATATTGCACTTTTTTATGTTTATAAAATGAAATTGATGGATTATGTAAGTAGAATCATCAAATTATAACTACCTAGCAATTAAGAACAAATTGTGATGCTCAGGCTCAACCTTTAGAAATTTTTCTTTAAGATACTTTGTAAAATCTCCTTAAGAGATTCTAATGTGCATCCAGGCAGACCCACACTAGTGTATGATGCTTATTTATGTCTCATAGGTGCAGGTATGTGATAGTTTTTATCTGCTTAATGCTGTTTTCTATCTAAATTATTAGACTCTATATTATATTTGCAAATTCTGTTCATGAAGCTCACACAATCTGGATGACAACTATCCAAAATGATGCACTGGAGATAGTTGACTGAACATCATGAAGACTCTTCCCATTGTGGGTGTCAGAAAATTGACCATCTTCAGTGTTTTGAACTCTGAAATAAAAATATGCCTAGAATAACAATAGTATTTTTTAAATGATAAACTTAAGTCTTATTTTTAGCCTTGACTCTCTGGTCTTGCTCAACAACTCTTAGAATCTTTCAGTAAGTTTTCAAACAATTAATTATTAGAGCAATCTTTAGCCAGATGACTCAATTCCCATACTATACTAATAAATTTAGAACAAGCTGTCAAACATTAAAGAGTTCACATTTTAACTGTGATGCAAATGACAAGAAGAAATCAGTTTCTTTAAATTGATTTGTAGAAGCATAGGAAATGCTCTTGGGAGAAACCCAGTAAGAGAGTAAGAAAATCAGGATAGGGCAGAAACAAGGATGTGGATTTCGCGAAAATGTAGCCACATTATACAGAAGGAACCTCTGAAGCATAAACGTCAACAAAGTATTGTCCCTTCCACGAGAAAAAGGAGTCAGGCTTTTAAATCTCTTTATCAGTGGATCACTGACTGTTAATATTGAAGCAGGGATGCAAAAATCTCACAGGCACCTCTAGGTAAGGTAGTTCTAGGCAAGAAGATCTCTTAGGACAGGGTGAATCTATGAGTGATTGACAGTAAACAGAGCAGCTGAGGGGGTGGGTAGTGCCTGAAGCCAAGAAAAGGATCTAGGTGGGTCACTAGTAGCATGTACTATAGTCCACAGTTTGTATTGCTCAGATCCTTTTGCATCTCAAATTAAGTTCACTCCATCAGAGCAGAACTTATCCAGGATTCTGGTTGCTAGGAAAATTTGTAGGATAAAATTAACTACACATCATGCTGCTGTTTTTTGTCTCAAGACCATAAAGAATACTCACATCTTCCCTCTTCACCATCCATTCTACATTTTTCCCTTCTCAGGTAGCACTTTTTATGTCTACGTGATTTGCCGGTGACACAGATTCTCATTTCAGGAGTCTGAGCTTCTAGGCTCAATTTACTTATCACACTAAGATTGTTGTACCTGCTTAGTTAAGTTAAACTGAGCAGAAAGTATGAAGATATTTCCCAGTTGATATTAAAGTGCCTACCATATTCCTCTCTGCTCCAATATTTGCCAATAACCTTCCCATACACAATGATCATGTTTAATTATAACTTCACTATGATCACTCTATTGATTTCCTGATAATCTTCTAGCACAAGGAGCCCAAAGTGATCATGAGCATCTGTAGTTACATAAGTTGAGTGGAGCTCTTACTGTGTCCCCAGGAAGAAGAATGTCTTCTTTGGGAACTAGAATGGTTGGAATTACAGAGACTAAGGTTGCAAATACAAGAATTCTATTGTGGTCTATTGGGAGAGCTGGATCATTTCTATTTCCATCCCTTGGTTCCGGAATCCACGTATTCTACTCATTTGAAACAGTGGTATAGTCTCTTCCTCAGTGGATATTCTTCGGTGTGTATTAGTATACGAAATAAAGATCTACACATTTGCACCCATTCTTGTAGGTTCACTCATATGCATCTTCCCTTAACTTCCTTGTACCCAATATTATATTATTGATCCTTCCAAGACTCTGACCAAACAAATAAGCCATTTGCCACTGCCCATTAATATTGTATATGATAACTTTGGTTTATCTCTTGATATAAAGAGGACAACAAAATGTACTTTCCAACACTATGCTTATTGGAAGAATCAACTCTCACTGCTATACCTCAGAGCTACCACTTAGGAAGTTGTAGTACAAGAGAGTCAAGTAAGTTTAATGGTATTGTGCATCTTGCTTCTATGATTTGCCATCTGCTATTTTAGGATCTTATTTTCTCAAGTGCTATTAAGAAGCCCGATTTCGTAATAGCATCCTCTACTCTCAGCCTCAGCCTATCTGGGAAAGTCACTACTGAACTTCTCAACAATGTGGTACATTTTTCACTAGCATATTTATTGATAACTTGGTAAACAGAGTGCCCTCTTGGCCATTGATTCCTAACCAGTGGCAGTGGTCCCCACTCTATCCCCGGGTACAAATGGCAATATTTGGATATATTTTAGTTGTCACAACTAGAGAGGGCAACTAAGACCTAGTGTGGAGTGGCTAGGGATGCTGCTAAACATTCTGTAATGCACAAGACAGTAAGGAATAATCAATCCCCAAATGTCAATAGTGCCAAGGTCAAGAAACCCTCATCTATACCCATTCGAAAAAACAGTCTACCATTCAATTTTCCAGAGTTATATAATAGATTCGTCTAGGAATAGTCACTGCTCTAAGTTTTTTAGTATGTTCCGTAAACCCTACTATGATAAATCTGACATCTTTACTACATTTATGTGAACCATTGCTTTATCTAAACTTCCAAAAGTCATCACAGCAGCATATTAAAACCAGCCCCAGAACCCCATTCTAAGATGGCACATAAAGGAGTATATTTGTATGAATACAATGTGATTAATTCAGCTCTCTTTTCTACCTGCCTTTGACTTAGCACCATAGGACTCTCTTTCAGTGTTACTCAGCCACACCCTGCCAGGACATGTTAGCTATATATCCTACAATTTTTTTAGTGTAAATTTCCCTCTATATCCTACAACTTTTTTAGTGTAAATTTCCCTCCTCCTTTATCAAGTCTAGCACTTTGCCAGTAAGATAATGCTAAAATTTGGCCTTTGTTGTTGCTTTTATGCCGTGAGAGGAGTTAGAAGTAGATTCTCTGGAAGGCAAGCAGTGTAAGCTATTTGCCTTAATTAAAGCTCCCCCATAGTCTTTAAGCGAAGGGGTTGAGAAAGCCTTGTTTTTCTAACAGCAGTTTGAATCATTTCAATAAATCCAGAAAATCTGAGGAAAGCTTTAGATTTAAGTTTCTCAAGTGCATCTACCTGGACCCTCCATCTTAATTTCATTCTACATCTTCCCTATTAGTACCCCGATATTGGCATGGAAGAGTTAACTAGTCTAAGAAATTCAATCTTTTCTAAATTTCAATCAATTTTATAATAAAGTGCAATTTTTAAATCATGTTTTTTTGTAATAGAGAATCTGAATCCATGTTTTAAAGTTTGACTGATGACATATTTTCTGCCTAATCTCTTCCTCTTCCTTTCTTCCTTTGTGCCCCATATCTGAGAATGCTGGTGAGAAAGTCTGGGTGCTCTCTCAGTTTGTAAAGTTGGGAATTTATATCACATGCAGGTGCTTTAAGCCTGGTCCCACCACAGACTACCATAAAAACTCTACATCAGTCTGATTTTTCTACTCTGTCTCAAGACATTTTAGACTTGCTGGAGAGCAATCATGGTTTCTCCAGACAGTCTTATTTTGTGAGTAATAAAATGTGTTATGCTCTCTTGATATATGTGGGTATCTTCATCCCTGACATGGAAACCAGATTTTGGGTAGAGGTGCATTCTGTTTCTGCAGATTGGTTGCAATATCAACTTCAAGCTGAAAAAATGAATAAACAAATAAACAACAAAAATGTATCACTTTTTTCCAAAGAAACTCTCTGACCTAAACATTTGTGAATAATAGATAACAACAGATCCATGGCCATAACAGTATTTACCTTGTTTCATAGTTTGATTATTTCCTTCAAACTTCTCAAATATCAGGGACATTGCAAACATAGTGCATCTTTTCTACCTGTACTTTGTTCTGGATCTTAAAAAGGTGGCAGTGTCAGCAATCACATTGCTGGAGCATGGTAAAAACAATGCTTATTCCACCCAGCACCTGTCATGGGGGAGCCATTACCATCTAGGCAGCATGTTATCTAAAATTTCATCTTTAAAGTTCATTTTTTTACTATATCTGGTACCAATTATTTGAAGTCCTATTCTGAAAGTGATGCCTCAAATGAAAATTTTTGTGAAAAAGACTCTTTGAAGATGTGATTTAGGTGAAACATGAGAGAAGGAAGGAAATCAGAATCAATAAGGGTAAGAAGGTAGGTAAATCTGTGTATTCTCAGGCTGATGCTACAGGAAACTCTGGAACATGAATGGTACCACAGGATGTTACCTCCCTGTGACAAAAGAATAAACTTTGTTCATACTGGTATCAGTTACTGGCTATAGATTGTCCCCTTTGAAAAGGTTAACTGAGTAAGGTGATTTCTATTGCTAAGGGGAATTTTCCATGGTTAACTGACAAGACTCTACAATAGTTGTGCATGAGTGTACCATTCCAATAAAGGGGATCTGTGTAGGACACCATGAATATGTACTATATCAATTAGACAAATATAAATGAGAAGAATACTCCAGCTAGGCATTACAAAGGCAGACAGCATGTTTCAAGAACAGAAAAAAACAGTTCAGCTATAACCTAGTGGGCAGGGAGAGTGATCTGAAATGATCTGGAGGAGGTGGGTAGGGGTTAGATCAGATAAGCTTTTGAAAGCTAGGATAAAGAGTTGAATTTTATCTTAACTGGGAAAGAAAGTTTTTGAAAAAAATTTAAGACAGGGAATAGAGTAAACTGGTAGTATCCTTTTAAAACTGATATTTCTAAGACAGTTAGCAAACCTTTGTTTCTGAAGTCTTAGCTTTATGGAGAGGATTAAAAATAATTTTTTTTAAAAAATTATGGTATTATGGGATACAGTTAGGGGTTAGGCATACAAAAATGCTTCGTTCAGGCACCCTTGATGATAAGAGGTGTCTCCCCATCCCTAGACAGATATTTATCACCATTAATCCCATCCTCCCACCCCCCATATTTTCCCACCACCCTCAGTCATTTTCTTGTGGTAGTACGTTGGATGATCAAGGTCTACTATATGAGTGAGAACATGTGATACTTAGTTTTTTGTTTCTGTGAGAGGTCACTCAGTATTATGGACTCTAGTTC
>CAUYQG010016038.1:0-19254 GCA_963574415.1 Tarsius wallacei
GGATTAATGGTGGTGGGTATCTATCTGAGGATGGGGAGACACCTCTTATCAACAAGGGTACCTGAACGAAATATTTTTGTATGCCTAACCCCTAACTGTACCCCACAATAACATAATAAAATAAAATAAAAAAAAAAAAAAGTTCCCTTCTTTTGACCTGAGAGCTTTATCCGGCTTGTAATTACTCTGCAATTATTCTGCAATACCGTCAGTCCAATGGGATGTTAGCTTTTGGATTTGTAATAATTGACAGCACAACAATATTAATGGGACTTGAAATATCCACCCATTAGCTGACCCAGCTTCTCTTGGTTCAAGGTCAGAAACAGGTCAGGTTCAGATGAAGAGAGATGCTCTTGAAAAGAGGCAATGCAGCCAGGCTCGGTGGCTCAGCCTGTGATCCCACGCTTTGGGAAGCTGAGGTGAGTGGATTGCCTGAGCCCGCGGGTTTGAGACCCGCCTGGGCAACTTGGCAAGACCTCATCTCTACAATAAATCAAAAAATTAGCTGGGTGTGGTAGCGCGCACCTGTAGTTCCAGCTACTTGGAAGGCTGAGGTGGAAGGATCACTGGAGCCCAGCAGGTCGAGGCTGCGGTGGCTGGGAGCGGCCACTGCACTCCAGTCTGGGCGACAGAGTGAGACTCCAACTCAAAAAAAAAAAAGAAAAGAGGCAATGCAGCCGAGCGTGGTAGCATGCATCTGTAGTTCCAGCTACTTGGAAGGATGAGGCAGAAGGATTGCTTGAGCCCAGCAGGTGGAGGCTGCAGTGGCCGGAAGGATGCCACTGCACTTAGGCCACAGAGTGAGACTTCGACTCAAAAAAAAAAGCAGAAAAGAAAAGAAAAGAAAAGAAGCAATGCCCTTTCCAAACCTGGTCCCTACTTCTTTCCTTCATGTATCTACCCACCAACGGAACCACTCATTTTTTCCAGTTTTGTCCCGCTTCCATAACACAACCCCAATATGGGGTAGGAGTGACACATGTGCTGTGAAGCCAGAGGACTTGGGTTTGAATGTTGGTAAATTGTTTAAGCTTTCTGAGCCTGAGCCTCTTGGTTTATAAAATGGGCTAGTGGTATCCACAGTCAGATGTTTTTCTGAAGGAAATGACGTCAAAAGTGCCGATGCTGTCTCTGACCAAACCTCCTCCAGGCCTTCCCTTGGTGTGTAGAGTACAAGGATTGTCCAGGAAAACGCAGCTATTCTGTACAGGTGGAACTTTGCCTCAAATCCCTGGATGATGTCTACCCCGGAAATGCAGGCTGGACCCTGTGTGAGTCTCAAGGAGTCTTTTGGTCTTTCTATCCTAGGGCAAGATAGAGGTAGGCCAGGCAATTTATTTTTTTGCCAGGTTAGAAAACCTACCCAAGATTATAGCATCAACGTGTAACAGGGCCAGGCCTCAAGTTCAGGTCTGCTGAGTCCAAAGCCCAGCTCTTTCCTCAATCTCTCCATTTTATACCGGTGGGCATGAAACCCAAAGGGTTCAGTGCTCATGAGATCCGTGGGCACCCCAAGACAAAAATAAACATAAACAGCAACAAATAATAAAACAGCGACACAACAGAAGTACTGCAGCTGGCCCTGGTGAAGATGCTCTAGGGGTTCCAGGGCTTTCTGGGCCTTCAGCGTAGCTCACCATATCCGATAGGCCACCCTGACCTTTGAACCTCAATTATTGCAGCAGCCGCTGCAACTCTGTTCCATGGTCCCTCACAAAAGACTAACCTCCCGTGGCAAAAAAACGAGCCACAGGTGGGATCAGACGGGGCGAGATCCAGAGTGCCCTCTGGCTTGCTACAGGACTTCTTGGTGAAATGTGGGGGGGGCGGGGAGGGAGCCAGTGGGGCGTGGCTTAGTAACGCAAACCAGTGGGTGTGGTTTAGTGATACTGTTCTGTGCTTTCTGCCTGTGGAGTGGCGAGTCAGTGAGGAAATATCTGGCAAGTCGGATTGCTCAGCCTTCTTCTCCCCAAGTATCTATCAGCCCATCCAGACTGTACCAGCTCTCAAGGGGATACCATGGTGGCAGCACCCACGAGCTCTTTGGTCATCGGCTTTCCATGTCCCTGAGGTGAAAGAAGAGACTTTTTGTGTGTGACAGCTTCTAGCAACTGGTAAAATACTTGCAAAGAATGCCTGCAGCAGGCAGCAAGGCATAATCAGGATCAGAGAAGGGCCAGGAGCAACTACTCCTTGCCTGAATCGGAGTAAGGGTCAGCCTTGGTAGGGATCAAAGGCTAGAAAAGCCAGGACAGTGTGGTGTAAGTGGCAATGCCATTAGACAGGGTCCAGGAGTGGTTATTATCTCAATAGCTTTTAACCACATCCTGTGCTAGGCAACCAGCAGCAAAGACAACTGACAAGGTCAAAAGCTGTTGATTTTATTCCGAGGGCTGCAGAGCAACTGGACTGTACTCCTCCACTGAGGCAAGGAGACAATACAGTACCTCTCTGTCTCCCACAATTTAAATGTAACTGCGAAAGGCACATTTGGGACACGATATCCTCTTTCCCTGGTCACACACCTCCCGACTCTACCCACCTACTCTCTCCTTTATCCCACCACCCTTATCTGGAACACCCACTGTTTGCTGCCGACTGGGAATTCCGTGTGTGTGTGTGTGTGTGTGTGTGTGTGTGTGTGTTTGTGTGTACAATCTGCTTAGTTCTGGTATCTTTCCTTCCCTCTTTCCTGGAGAGCCCTGCTGGTATAATGAGTGGTACACACAAGGCAGTCAGGGGCAAGTACCTGCCACCCCACGAGGGCATGCTTCTTAGTTAAGCTGGACTTTATAACTGTGACAGGTAGTGTAGTCCTCTGATGTATGTGCCCAGCTACCTCTCCCCATCTACCTAAAACAATATCTAAAGCAGTCCTTTAACTCAGGACTTTGTAGAGATTCAAAAGGTTTTGTTGACAAGAACACTTTAAAATGAAAGCTATATATAATTATTGTAGTTAAAGATGCACATGGGGCCAGGTGTGGTGGCATGCACCTGTAATTCCAGCACCTTGGAAGGCTGAGGTGGGAGGATCACTTCAGAACAGGAGTTCGGGACCAGCCTGAGCAACATAGCGAGAACCACATCTCTACAAAAAAAAATTTTTAAGTAGCTGGGTATGGTGGCACATGCCTTAAGTCATAGCTACTCGGGAGGCTGAAACTGGAGGATCACTTGAGCTCGAGAGTTCGAGGTTGCAGTGAGCTGTGATTGAAACACTGCACTCCAGTCTGGGTGACAGAATGAGACCCTGTTTCAAAAAAAAAATATATATATATATATATATAATACAAAATTAAAAGACTTTCAGTGGCCATCTCACACACTTCCAGTTGTTTCTCACTAGGAAACTGGAAAGAAGCCTTCCCTGGATATGGCTAATACTTCTCAATCCTGTCTGCCCATTAGAATTACCTGGAATGCTTTAAAATTCATAAATGCCTGGCTCCATCCAAGATCAGATCTCTGAGACTAGGTACAAACATCTGGATTGAAGACAACTGCCCAAATACTTCTGCTGCACAATGTGTGGTGAGGTCTCGCTATGAACAGAAATGTGTGAATAACTGAATGTTTACCTCCTGGAAAATGACGACAGAAGAAAAAAATGAAAAGGAGCCACAAACTTTATTCTCTTTCTCCTCCCACCTAAGTGTTAATTGTGTGAGTCTCGACACAGAAACCTATCTAAAAATATAACCCATGATAAGCTCCAAGTTCCCTCAGTAGCCATTGTCTGTGTACCTGGCCAGTTGACCCTCACGCTGCCCATGATGCCCATGGACACGTTCCCTGCTCTTCTCAAGCCTCCTCCCGCAGACAATCTTCTCTTCTAATTCACTGGAATAAACAGAGACACCCTAAATTGCCCATCCACACACAATGCCCTTCCTCTCTCCACTTATCCTCACCTCCTCTCCTCTCTAAGCTTATCTATTTTCAAGGTCACTTCCTCTTAGTCAGTAACTGTACTATCTTTCCTCTGCCCTTCATCTTCAACTTCTTCCTATAAACTCTGTTTTTTCCCAGAGCATAAAACACCCTATTCTTCCCTCTTAAATCAAAACAAAAGAAAGCAATCTGCCTCAATCACAGTGTCTCTGAGTTCTTTCTCCTTTTCGTGATAACCAAACTTCGTGTAAGAGTAATTGACATGCTCTGCTGACACTTTCTTTCCTCCCATTTACTCCTCTTCTGTCTATTGTAATCTGACTTCTGGTTTTATCACTCCACTGAAATCGCCCTCACCAAAGATACCAACTGCTTCTTTCTTGCTAAGTCCAGTGCTTCACGGTAGACAGCAGGGATCAGCATGTCCTCCAAGAACCTGACTGCCTGCCCCGCCCCCCAACACCACCCCTTCAGACATGCTTGCCCCTTTGCGTTTGCGCTTTTTCTGCTCTTGCTAGCCATGATTCTCTTCAATTCCCCCAAACCATTCTTTCTTCTCTGTGCCTTTGCACATGCTCTTCCCTCTGCCTTCGTTCCTGAATTACACATGACTTAGCTCAGATGCCTTCCTTTTCTCTTTCATGGGGAAGAGTTATTTCTCATTGAAATGAGAGCACAAAATGGCTTCCACCAGTGGGCAGCACCATGGCCTCCCTGACACTTACTGTGCAACACCAATAGACATCCCCCAGCTGTAGCAGCTCAGGGTTATGCTGCACAGCATTCTACTGGAAGGCTCCATTAGGTCTTTTTTTTTTTTTTCCCCCTAAGTCTCTGACTCTGTTGCCCAGACTGGAGTTGGCATGCTGAAAGCCACCACAGTCTCAACCTGCTGTGTTCAGGTGATCCTTCCACCTTAGTCTTCCAAGTAGCTGGAACCACAGGCATGGGCCACCATGCCCGGCTCATTTTTTGATTTATTGTAGAGATGAGGTCTCGCTATGCTGCTCAGGCTGGTCTCGAACCCCTGAGCTCAGGCAGTTCTCTCGCCTCTGTCTCCCAAAGTGCTAGGATTATAGGTGTGAGCCACCGCGCCTGGCTCCATTAGGTCCTTAAGTGCAGATTCTCTATTTGATTGGATGTTAGTAATAAGATCATCTTCTACGGAAACCTACCTGAAATGCAATGACATGTGAAGTTCTATTTAATGCAAATACTTGTTTCTATACTATTGTATTTCACATTTGTCTGATTGTGAGAATCATGGAGTGCATCTATTTAAAATACAGATCTCTGGGCCACATCCTTACCTGGGGAATCAGAATCTCCAGGGCAGGGGCTTATTCTTATTCATGATGTACGTTTTAAGATTTTGTTATCTCCTGGGAGGTAGGTTTGTGACTTAGGACTACCAAGGCCAATTACCTGCCAATTACTTATTCAACCCTGAACTGGCTGAACTGGAGAAACTGGTACAATTGAGCAATATCCAATATCAAGGCCAAACTAAATGCTTGCTAAACCTCCTCCTCATGAATGAGTTCTTGGCTGGCACTCCTCATTTCTTTCAGGCCTGGATTTCTTCAGATGAAATATTGTCATTTAGCACAAGGACACGGAGAGGGAAGAGATGAGTTTTTGTGGGTCCTGGTAACATTGTTCTATCTCACGGCACTGCTACAGAATCTCAACACTGTGGTTCAAGTTTCAGGGCATCTGGTGGAGTGGGGTCATTAGCCCTCACAGAGAGGTTGAGCACAGCCAGGGAACCATCTCCAGGTCACTGGAAGTTTACAATATGGCCCTGGATGCCCTCCTTGTTGCTTCATTATTAGGTGGGGCCCAGTGACGTATTTTGATGAAAAGACAGAATTTTAAGTAGGTAGTTTCTCTTGTTCCTATCGTGTAAAACTATGTGGGCCTCAGCCATGAGGGATGAATATGTATAAGAGGTTAAAGCAGAAAACACTTAAGTTGGAGGCCAAGAAATGGAAGCTAGAGTAAAGAAGGCAGATGATGGCCCCTGTGTTTAGGGAGATCTGGACACATTAAACTACCCTTAAAACACCAACTTTATCCTGGTCTGTGTTTCTCTCATAGGTACCCAGACCACCAGGCTTCTTCTCTCTTATCCCAAAACCGCAGTCAGGTTTCTGACTTGGAGGTACATTTTATTTTCAACTTAAAAAAACACTATACACATCAAAAGTAGAATGGATAAATAAGCAATGAGCAGTAGCTGGCAAGATGATCCTTCTTGTCCAGGTGATATTGAAAATGGTATCATTCACATAACCGCACCTACACCTACCCATGCTGGCCTCTCCAGCATGTTGTTGTAACAGTACTCAGTAGCACATATGCACAATAGAATATTCTGCAGCCATAAAGGAGAGCAAAATCATGGCCTTTGAAGCAACTTGTATATAGCTGGAGACCATCATACTAAGTGAATTACCACAGAAACAAAGAACTGAATACCACATGTTCTCACTCATAAGTGGGCACTGATCACTGGCCACAGGAACACAAGTGTGGGATCAGCAGATGCTGAACACTGCAGGTGGGGGTGGGGAGGGAAAAGAGAGGGGCTTATGTGGTGACGCATTGGGTGCCTGGTCCACTATCAGAGGGAAAGAGGACCAACTAGAAGCCAAAATTTTACCTACATGCAAACTATTTATGTAGTAAATCCCCACTTGTACCCCATGACACCAGGGCGATGGAGGCAACAAACCAAGTCTAGAACGTGGGAAAGTTGACAAGGCAAAGATTCCGTTTTCTTCAACAAACCAGTCACAAAGAAAACAAAATGGTATGTGTGTGTGTGGCTATAGATTAAGAGATTTAAGAGCCCAACCAAATAAATGCTTTACCATTTCTTTCATTAAGGGGTAAATTCTAATTTCCCTCCTTTTGAATCTGAGCTGGCCTTAATGACTTGCTTGACCAACAGAATGTAGTGAAAGTAACGTTCTGAGGATTCCTGGGCGACGTCATAAGAAACCTTGCAGGTATCACATGACCTCTTGCAGCACTGTCTCTGGGATTGCTGATGCTCCATGTAAGAAATCTGAGTACTTTTACACCAACATGCTGGAGAGGCCAGCATGGGTAGGTGTAGGTGAAGTTATGTGAATGATACCATTGTCAACATCACATGGACAAGAAGGATCATCTTGCCAGCTACTGCTCAAATTACCCATAATAGTGTGAGATATAATAAGATGGTTGCAGTTTTAAGCCAAAAAAAGAACACTATATACACATAATAAATAATGCATAATATACATAGCAAAAAATGTATATTATATATAATGGCTACATTGTTTCCCATAATCTTTCTTAATTAGGACAAATATCCTGAAGCAAAATGCACATTTAAAAATTTTGGTATCTATTCCCAAATTGCCACTTTACTCCCCAAAGGGTACCAATGTGCAATCCTATTACTTATTTATGTATTTATTATTTAAACAACCTTTGTCAATTCTATAGATCAAAATAATATATTTCATAGTTTACATTTATTTGATTACTGATTAAAGGCAGTTGTCATATGCTTAGGGGAAATTTGTATTTCTTTTATAAATTATCCTGTCCTTTGGCCATTTTATTATTGGAGTGTTTATATATATGTATTTTGATCTACAAGAATGCTTAATTTGTAAGAACATTATGCTTTCTCTGTTATGTTCAAAAATTTCCCCAGTGTTCTATTTTTAATTAATTGTATTGCATTCTTTGTCATCCAGAAATTTAATATTCTTATATGATTATATCTATCAATAATTTCCTTTTGTGGTGCCATGTTTAGAAGATGACTCATCAACCTAAAATTATGTAAATAGTACTCCTAACATTTTCTTCTAGCATTTGATGGTTTTGTTGATTTCACTTGAATCTTTAATTCATTTGGAATTAATTTTGGTATAAGATTTAAGGTGAGACTCTAACTTTTCAAATGATTAGCCAGCTACCCAAGTTTAAGGAGACATATTATTACCTTAGATATAAAAATGACAAAATGTAATCATTTCAGTCTGCCTCCTTAAAAAAAAAAAAAAAAAAAGCAAAAGAAGAATGTGAGCCAGAAAACCAAGGAGATAACTAACTCTAAAAAATAGAAGCTGAAGTTGCTGAAAGTGAGCTGCTGCTCATTCCCAGAGGCTTTCTAACTCCATTTTCTCCCTTCTTTAGAAGGAGATGTGGCTACCTTTGCTTAATCCTGCAGCTTTATCAGGTAGTGAAGATACAGGAATTAGGAGATTTGATTAATGCTGGGTGGGGTGCAATGTAGTGGCTCTGTGGATTCTTTGACTTCACCACAGAAAAGAATTTCAAAGCGAGTTCAAAGCATACTTAAGATAGTTTAGTAGAAAGAAGACATGTTCAAGAGAGAACATAGGTGTCTTAAGAGAAAGGACACATGCTTACCTTTGACAAGACGCTTTATATAATTTTACAATGATGATTAAGCAAACCATGAGCTAAGAGCAGAGTTCTGCAGGTATCTGGCCATGCGCTTTGGTTATCATCTCTCAACCTTTTAAGATCACAAGGACATTCTAAATGAAAGTTACTGTCTAACTCAATTTGGGCTTTTCTTAGAATATCAAGTCTGTGTTTTAGAAATTCCCTATTGTTTTTGTGATTTATTGCACTGGTAGTTTCATAGTCCAACTCACAAGGTGATCAGGTTTGACATGACTGACCAGTCAGGTGGAGGTTGTGTACCAATAAGAAAGACATCTGAATTCTTACCCTGTTCCTTGGTTATCTAAATTAGACCTATCTAAGAAAACTTGCCTAACTACATCTAAACTGTGCGCTATGCTAACTATGCCTGCCCCACTTTGACACTTAGGTAGCATGATTCTACCTTAGAAGTTCAATAATAATTTGTCTTTTCTGTTTTCCTCTCATGGATTAAATGAGAATATATGCTAAATTTATTTCTAAACTGTAAAATGCTATTCAAATATAAGGTATCAAAATTAGCACCAATGAACATTTTTATTCAGAAGATATTTTTCATTGGCAATCAAGTTGAAATTTACATCACACTTTGATTACTAATAAATCAGTCAAAACACATCCTCGTGGAGCAGAGAATTTCTTGATGCTGATTGACACGATGGACATGTAAGGCAATTTTTATTGTTTTTATGAAAAAGAAGAACTAGCTACATTGCAAATATAATATTGTCAAAATCTAGGACAAGATCTTCTATTCTTGCGTGTCTAAGTTTGGGTTCCTCTGGAACAAATGCAGAAGAAGGATTTGAGTGTAGATAGTTTATTTGTAGGGTGAAGGAACCCCAGGAGCAGGGGAGGGAGTGAGGAAGTGACACACAGAAGGGAGCCATTGAAGGAGTGTTCCCAAGTCAGCTCCCACTGTGGGTGACTGGAGAGTAATCCTGCTGGAGAAACTTGGGGATGCAGTGTAGAATGCATGTTCCAAGGCATGTGGGAGGTAGACCTTGACTTCTGTGAGCCATTGCTGGAGAGAGGCACCTAGGACATTAATACCCTGCATGGTTGCCTGCTGCACAGGTGGACAAAGCTGACTTCAGCAGCCGAGGAAGGGCCTCAGTCAAAGAAATGCCAGTGCTGGACATGAGAGTGACATGCCTTCAAGTAGTCAGGGCAAAGAGATATGAGCCGGGCACTGGCACCATCTACTGCAGAAGGTTTCTCTTTAATTTGGAATATATCTTACTTATGTAGACAGCAAAGCTATACAGCACAGAGGAAAATTTACTCCATTGTTTCCTTAGAACGAAAATTCAGGAAAAATGATAAACATAAGTCGCATGTAGAATAGGAACCTTCCTTATTAGGTTTTTGCCTTTTATACTTTTGGATATTTGAACATCCAAATATCCAAACATCGTCTAGAAAGAACTAAAGTCACAAGGAAGTGTTCAACTTCTGATACTTTCACTCCATGCTTTACAGTGTTGTTAATAGTATTAAACATATATATAGTGTTAAATACATATAAAATAAAATTTATATATATATTCTTTTTAGATAGGGTTTTGCCCAGGCTAGAGTACAGTGGCTTGATCATGGCTCACAGTAACTTTGAACTCTTGGGCTCAAGTGATCCGCCCAGCTCAGCCTCCCGAGTAGTTGGGACTACAGATATATGCCATCACACCTGGATAATTTTTTAATTTTTTTTTTTTTTTTTTATATAGATAAGGTCTCAATATGTGACCCGGCTGGTCTCAAACTCCTGGCCTCAAGCGAACCTTCTTCCTTGGTCTCCCAAAGTGCTGGGATTACAGGCATGAGCCACCATACCCAACCATTAGTGGTAACATTAGCAACAATATTCTTTTATTTATTTATTTATTTTTATTTTAAAGATGTGGGGTACAATTCAGGTTTAGGTATACCAATGGTCATTAAACAGGTAAAGTTTGGGCCGCACTTTGGTTCCCACTTCACCTGGTTTGAGATCAGGTACCCCAATAACCTTATAAAATTTTTACCTCTATCATCTCATTTAACTCTCAGAGAAGGCTTGTGAAGTAAGGCAGGTAATCCCGTAAATTTCTAGAATATTTTCAACCCCATGACAGAAAGTGTGCACACTTAAACCTCAGATGGAATGATAGGTTCAAGGGAACATGGAGTGGCTAAGATTCAAGCAATTTCCAAAAGCAAATTGCTCTTCTCTGAAGTGGAGGTGGGGGTGAGGCTTTCCTCTTATTGTGGGGAAGTGGGGTGAGATGGATGACAGGGAACTAAGAAACAAGAGACAAACCCCCTGGGAGCTGGGCTTGGCAGGAGCTGTCAGACCAAAGCTGGTCTTTGGCCCAGGAAGTAACCCCAAAGCCCCAGAATGTGCTTCAGCCTCTGACAGAGGCCTGCCCCTCAGCTGGGAAAACAGGATTTTATTCTCTGTTAAGCAGCACTACAGTTGAATGCTAGGTATGCTCAGTCACTTATTTTCCAGAATATAGACATCATTTCTGAGGAATCATATTTCCTATAGGAATAGCAAATACCATTTGAGATTTGTCTTTTGAATGGACACCAGGCCAAGCTGCATCATCAATACACAGCTCCACTAACTGTCCAGGAATGCGTGCTTCCTGAGTATGAAACAATTAAAGTTACTGATTAATAAGAAAAAGTCTTTTGAGCAGGGGATGGTTTAATCAGTAAGGGTGTGCTGTGCTCTCTGTGTGCATTCATGGAGACACAAGTACTGCAGAAAGTTCCAGTCCTTTACCCTCTGAAACTCCCAGTTCTCATTTGATCAAGGACTCAGTGTAGAGTCAAATAAACCACACATTCAAAATTGATGGGGAATGAAACCTCCTGGCAATGGAAAGTTATACTGTAGATTCTAGGGTCATAGAAAACTTCATGAGCAAGGGAGAAAAGATATTTCCAGTAAATAGAATTCATCATCTCAGAATCCTGTCCTCCACTTTGGGGGAATAGTGTTCTTCAACCTGAGGATGTCGAACAAGGATATTCCAATTTTGTCTCTGCTTTCAGTTTGCAGGCGAGCAGACATTGTGCTGGAATTTCTATGCTGAGGAATTAAGTTATATTTTTTGGCAAATGACGAAACTAGAAACAAAATACATCTGCCACTTTCCACCACTGCTATAATGGGTCATGCTTAGGACAAAGAGTTTCTGCTTTGCATTTCTCTGTTGGACAGGGTGGTGGTGGGAGGGATGGGGACTCGTGCTTTTACCATTTTAAGTTCTGGAAATTTTGCCTGAGAGAATCCTTATGAAAGTTTCAATCACAATAAAAGCACATTCTCAGGGTGGAAGAGGGAGAAGCTGGCTGATTGGACTCGTCACTGAGGCCCAGGGCTGCGAAGAAAACCTAGGATACTATTCAAATTCTTGAAGGAAGAGTGCCATGCTCATTTCTGGAAGCATGGCCCGGGCTTGGCACTGGTTTGGAGATCTCTGGGTGTGATGAATCCTGTAAACTTGACTTTGTCTTGCCTCAGTCCCAAGTCTGTGGAACTGATGATAAAGCTGCCCCCTCTCCTAAGGTGTTTTGCAGGATCACCCATCAAGGACAAATACCTGTCAGCTGACCATGTGTTTCCAGGTGGTGTGATTTTGGTGCAGGTAAGCGTGGATCACGGTGGACCTCTAAGAGCAGCCATGCCTGTCTTGAAGACTATGAATAGAACTTGGTGGGCTTATAGGCAGTGGCATCGGTTGCTAAGGCCAGTTTAAAATGATTGTGAGTGTACATACTATAAGCTTTTGGGGAAAAATTTGGCAACAGCTAAACCAATCATTAAAATGTTTGTATTGGCCTGGCATGGTGACTCATGTCTGTAATCCCAGCACTTTGGGAGGCCAAGTTGCAAGGATTGCTTGAGGCCAGGAGTTGGAGACCAGCCTGGGCAACATAGCAAGACCTCTGTCTCTACAAAAAATAATTTTAAAAAATTATCTGGGCATACTGGCATATACCTGTGATCCCAGCTACTCGGGAGACTGAGGTTAGAGGATTGCTTGAGTCCAGGAGTTTGGAGTTATAGTGAGCTATGATCGTACTACTGCCCTCCTGCCTGGGTGACAGAACAAGACCCTGTCTCTTAAAAAAAAAGAAAGAGCCCAGGATTGGTGGCTTAGCCGGTAATCCCAGCACTTTGGGAGGCCGAGGCAAGTGGATTACCTGAGTCTGCGGGTTCGAGACCAGCCTGGGCAACTTGGCAAGACCTCGTCTCTACAATAAATAAAAAATTAGCTGGGCATGGTAGCATGTGCCTGTAGTTCTGGCTACTTGGAAGGCTAAGGCGGATGGTCGGTGGAGCCCAGCAGGGGTGGAGCCCACCCTGGGGTGGCCGTGAGTGTGCTACTATATTCCAGCCTGGGTGACAGAGTGAGACTCCAACTCAAAAAGAAAGAAAGAAAGAAAGGAAGGAAGGAAGGAAGGAAGAAAGAAAGAAAAAGAGAAAGAAATTTATATCCTTGGACATTTTCATTCTAATTTTGCTTATAACAGCAACAAACAAAAAAACCTTGGAAAAAACCCGATTATCCAATTATTGGAGGGTGGTTAAATGCAATGGTAAATTCATCTGATGGAATGGAATGCTCTAAGTCAAAGACCTGGAAGACACAATATAGTTTAAAAACCATATGAAAACAATATGTACATTATAATCATGATTTTATAAGAAAATACATGTGAATTTAAAAAGAATGACAAACTTATAGCTAAATGCAAACAGATTTCTGAGTAGTGAGACTCTGACTGATTTTTATGCTTCTCTGCATATTCCAGTGTTTCCATAATGAACACATACACCATTTATAGTCAATAAAATTTAAAAATTGTTTCACCTACATGCTGTCTTTAAGCCCTCATTTCTAAGAAAGAATTAGGCCTTTCCAGGGCTAGCATTGACCTACCCAAAGTTGGAATTAGTAAGAAGGAACTGACAAACAAAAGAGAGAAGACTTAAAGTGGTTAGTAAGACAGAAGATGTGGTTTTGCGGCTTTTCAGTGTGGCATTATTGGGGGCCAAGAAGAGTGGAGAAAGTCATGGAGTTCAAATTCTCTGTGGGGAAGTGGGACCACATCCTGTCTGGGAGAAAGGAAAGCCAGCGTGTTCTGCCCAGGGCTACCATCCTGACATGGGATATTTTAGAATGTGACCAAAAACTCTCAATAGCCCTGTATATTGAAGAATGAGGTCAACAAATCCCTGTCCTTATCTTCAGTCTCCTCAAACAGAGTAACAATCAGCCAAGGACTTTGTATCACATGAGACTAAGTTTCGTAAATGAAGGAGAAATAAAGTCTTTTTCAGACAAGCAGACACTAAGAGAATGTGTTACCACTAGGCTGGTTCTACAAGAAATACTCAAAGGAGTTATAAATACTAAAACAAAAGGATGAAATACACCAGTAGAAAAACACTGGAAATCATAAAGCTCACAGGGCTTATAGAACACCAACACAATAGATGAAAAAAAATAAAACAACCAGGTAACAACCAGCATGATAAATGGAATAGTATCTTACATATTGTTATTAATTCTGAACATAAATGGTCAGATGCCTTACTGAAAAGATAGATCCTAGAAGAATGGATAAAAAAACACAATCCAAATATCTGCTGCCTTCAAGAGACCCATTGAACTGACTCCTATAGACTCAAGGTTAAGAGGTGGAAAAAATATTCCACACAAAGGAAATCAAAAATGAGCAGGAGTAGCCGTTCTCATATCAGATAAAACAGACTTTAAACTAATGACAGTAAAGAAAGACAAAGATGGTTATTATATAATGATAAAGGGATCAATCCAACATGAAGATATAATAGTTTTAAATATAGGTTACTAACATCAGAACTCCCAGTTTTATAAAACAAATTCTACTAGACCCAAACAAAGAGATAGACAGAAATAAAATAATAGTGAGAGAGTTCAACACTTTACTGACAGCAACAGACAGATCATCAAGGCAGAAAGTTAACAAAGAAACATTGGAGTTAAACTGAACCCTAGAGCAAATGGAACAAACAGACATCTACAGAGCATTCCACCCCAAAACTACAGAATATACATTTTTCTCACCAGCACGTGGAACATTCTCCAAGATAGACCATATGATAGACCATATGATAGTATCAATGAATTTTTAAAAAATCAAAATTATATCAAGTACCTTCTCAGAATAAAGCTAGAAATGAACTCAAAGAAGAACTCATAGAACCAAATGAAACCATGGAAGTTAAACAATCTACTCCTGAATGATCCTTGGATCAACAATGAAATAAAGATGGAAATTTAAAAATTTATTGAAATGAATGGCAACAATGAAACAATTTATCGAAACCTCTGGGACACAGCCAAGTTGTACTTAGAGGAAAATATATAGTACTTAAGGCTTACATTAATAAGACTGAAAGATTGCATATTGACAACCTAATGTCATACCTCAAGGAACTAGAAAAACACAAACAAAACTCAAAGCTAGCAGAAGAAAATAAATAATGAAGATCAGAGCATAACTTGATGAAAGTGAAAAAAAAATACAAAAGATTAATGAAACAAAAAGTTGGTTCTTTGAAAAGACACAAAATTGATAGACCACTAGGAGATTAATTAAGAAAGGAAGAGAGAAGATTCCAATGAGCACAACCAGAAATAAAAATGAAGACATTATGCCAGACACGTAATGTCTGAGCTCAGGGGTTTGAGACCAGCCTGAGCAACTTGGTGAGACTGTCTCTACATATAAAAATTAGCTGGGCATGGTGGCACACGCCTGTGGTTCCAGCTACTTGGAAGACTGAGGTGGAAGGATCACCTGAGCCCAGCAGTTTAAGGCTGTGGTGGCTGTAAGTGTGCCACTGCACTCCAGCCTGGGTAACCGAGTGAGTCTCTGACTCAAAAAAATAAATTTTTAAAAAGGAAGACATTACAACTGATATGATAGAAATTCAAAAGATCATCTGAGATTATTTTATAAATACCTCTATGCAAACAAACTAGACAATCTAGAGGAAATGGATAAATTCTTGGAAACATATGACCCCTCAACCTTAAATCAGGAAGAAACAAAAATCCTGAACAGACCAATAATGAGTAACAAGATTGAAACAGTAATCAAAGTCTCCCAACAAAAAAAAGTCCAGGATGTAACAGACTCACAACCAAATTCTATCAGATTTTCAAAGAAGATATGGTACCAATTTTTTTTTCTTTTGAGTAGGAGTCTCACTCTGTTACCCAGGCTGGAGTGTAGTAGCATGCTCATGGCCACCACAGCCTCAACCTGCTGGGCTCAGATGATCCTTCTGCCCCAGCCTTCCAAGTAGCTGAAACTACAGGTATGTGCCACCATGCCCAGATAATTTTTTTCTTTTATTGTAGAGATAAGGTCTCTCCAAGTTTCCAGGCTGGTCTCAAACCTGTGGGCTCAGGCAGTCCTCTTTCCTCTGTCTCCCAAAGTGCTGGGATTATAGGCATCAGCCACCACACCCGGCATTGGTACCAATTTTACTGAAGTTATTCCATAAGATTGAAGAGGAGGGAATTCTCCCTAACTCATTCCAGTATCACCCTGACACCAAAGCTAGGAAAAGACATAACAAGAAAACTGTAGAACAATATCCCTGTTGGACACAAATGTGAAAATCCTCAACAAAATATTAGCTAAATGAAATCAACAGCACATTAAAAAAAAAATCCACCACAATCAAGTGGGTTTTATCTCAGGGATGCAAGGATGGTTCAACACATGCAAGTCAATAAATGTGACCCTCCACATAAACATAATTAAAAGCAAAAATCATATGATCATTTCAATAGACACAGAAAAAGCATTTGAGAAAATCCACCATCCCTTCATGATAATAAACAAAAACAAAAAACAACAACTCAGCAAAATAGGCACAGAAGAAACTTTCCTCAAAATAATAAAAGCCATGTATGACAAACCCACAGCCAATGTCATCCTGAATGGAGAAAAGTTAAACTCATCCCCCCTCAGAAGTGGAACAAGTCAAGGATGCCCACCTTTGCCACTCCTATTCAACATAGTACTAGAAGTCCTAGCCAGATAATCAGGCAAGAAAAAGAAATCAAGGATATCCAAATTGGAAAAGAAGAAATTAAACTACCTTTGTATATGGATGATATGGTCTTATACCTAGACAATCCTAAAGACTCCCCCAAGATTCCAGGACTTGATAAATGAATTTGGTAAAGTTTCAGGTTACAAAATTTACAGACACAAATCAGTAGCACCACTATACATGAATATGGCCAAGCTGAGAATCAAATCTAGAACTCAATTCCATTTACAATAGAAGTCAAAAAATATATTTAGCCAAAAAGGTGAACATTTTTAGGCTGGGCTTGGTGACTCAGCCTGTAATCCCAGCACTTTGGGAGGCCAAGGCGAGTGGTTCGAGACCTACCCAGGCAACTTGGCGAGACCTTGTCTCTACAATAAAATAAAAAAATTAGCCAGGCATGGTAGTGCATGCCTGTAGTTCCGGCTACTTAGAAGGCTGGGGCGGAAGGATCACTGGAGCCCAGCAGGTCGAGGCTGTGGTGGCCAGGAGCATGCCATTGCACTCCAGTCTGGGTGACAGAGTGAGACTTGAACTCAAAAAAAAAAAAAAAAAAAAAAAGTGAAAGTTTTCTATAAGGAGAACTACAAAACACTGATGACAGAAATTGTAGAAGTCACAAACAAAAGGAGAATCATCCCATGCTCATGGATTGGAAGAACTAACATTGTTAAAAATGACCATATTACCCAAAGTAATCTACAGATTCAATGCAATCCCTATCAAACCATCAACATCATTTTTCACAGAATTAGAAAAAAAATCCTTACTTCAAATAGACCCTCCAAAGAGAGCCAGACTAGCCAAAGCAATCCTAAGCAAAAAGAACAAAACTGGAAGCATCATATTACCTGACTTCAAATTATACTACAAGGCTATCGTAACCAAAACCAAATG
Source organism: Tarsius wallacei (assembly GCA_963574415.1). Classification (NCBI taxonomy): domain Eukaryota; kingdom Metazoa; phylum Chordata; class Mammalia; order Primates; family Tarsiidae; genus Tarsius; species Tarsius wallacei. Next base: position 17,387 of record CAUYQG010016038.1, read on the forward strand.
GTACTGGTAAAAGTACAGACACATGGACCAATGGAACAGAATAGAGAATCCAGAAATAAACCCAAATACCTACAAGCAACTGGGGAAAGGACACCCATATAAAATGGTGCTGAGAAAATTGGATAGCAGCATGCAGAAAAATAAAATTTGATTCCTATTTCTCACCATATACAAAAATTAACTCAAGATGGGTTAAAGACTTAAATCTCGGACCTGAAACCACAAAAAACTTAGACAAAAACCTAGGAAAAATTCTTCTGTACATTGGCCTAAGCAAAGAAATTATGGCAAAAATCCCAAAAGCAAGTGAAATGTAAAAATAAATAAGCAGGTCTTAATTAAACTAGAAAGCATTTGCACAGCAAGAGAAACAATCAACAGAGCAAATAGGCCACCCACAGAATGGGAGAAGATATTTGCAAACTATACATCTGACAAGGGACTCATATCCAGAATCTACAAAGAACTCAAGTCAGAAAAAGAAAAAAGCAAACAACCCTATTAAAAAGTGTACAAATGACATAAACAGACATCTCTCAAAGGAAGATATACAAATGGCCAACTAACATATGAAAAAAATTCAACTGCACTCATCATCAGGGAAATGCAAATTAAAACCACAATGAGATACCACCTTATACCAGTCAGAATGGCCATTACTAAAAAAATCAAAGAACAATAGATGCTGACATGGATGCAGTGAAAGGAAACACTCATACACTGCTGGTGAGAGTATAAGTTAGTACAACCTCTGTGGAAATTGGTATAGAAATTTCTCAAAGAACTAAAAGTAGATCTACCATTTCATCCAGCAATTGCACTACTAGGTATCTACCCAAAGGAACGAGGTTGTTATATTAAAAAGACACCTGTACTCTCATGCTCATTGCAGCACAATTCCCAATTGCAAGGATGTGGAATCAACCTAAATGCCCATCAGTGATCAGTGGATAATGGAAATGTGGCATATATGTACACAGTGGAATACTAATTAGCCATCAAAAATGATAAAATAATGTCTTTTGCAGCAACTTGGATGGAACTGAAGAACATCTTCCTAAATGAACTAATGCAGGAACAAAAAAACCACATGCTGCATGTCCTTACTTTTAAGTGGGAGCTAAACTAAGGATCTACAAAATCATAGAGAATGGTGTAATAGACATTGGAGACTCAGGTGGGGGCAGTGGGTACACTTAAAACCCAGACTTCTTCACCACTATACAATGCAACCATGTAACCAAAAACTATTTGTACCCCCTAAAGCTATTGAAATAAAGAAGAAAAAGAAACAAAACAAAACAACAACAGAAACAACTGTCCTGAGGGATGCTGAAGAAGGCAGACCCATAAAGACACACAATTGCTGGAGTCCCTGTGACTGCTGCCCTGGGGAGATGAGCTGTTTCCAGGTCCCAATACACTGGACCAAAATGGAACCAATGGTGGACCCATAGTGAACTGGTCAGAGTGACCTCCCAGTGATTCTGCTGTTCCTGCCTAGCCTCTCCCTGCAAAATCAGCCCAGTGCATGTGACCCTAATAAGCTAAGAAGCAGCTAACAGTGATAATATTTAAATGACACTTGACAGTTTACAAATAATTTCCATGACTGTTTGGTTGAGGATGTATAGTCATTCTTTTCAGAGAACACATGTTTACAGTCTGAGAATAGCCACCCTGAAGGTTTTCTGTTTCCTCAACTGTAATTTCATGTGTGACGCTGCTGCTTTTGGGTGGCTGAAATTATATTCAGCTTAGGCAGATGGGCGGTTGTTTTTAAAGCTATTACAAAATGGAGGAAAAACCACTGGTATTAGTCAGTGAGGAATTAACTGCTGTAAGAGGTGATGAATTGTGTGGAACCT
>CAUYQG010016045.1:0-24634 GCA_963574415.1 Tarsius wallacei
TGAGACCCGCCTGGGCAACTTGGTGAGACCTCATCTCTACAATAAATCAAAAATTAGCCGGGTGTGGTAGCTCAAGCCTGTATTTACAGCTACTTGGAATGCTGAGGTGGAAGGATCGCCGGAGCCCAGCAGGTCGAGGCTGTGGTGGCCGGGAGCGGCCACTGCACTCCAGTCTGGGCGACAGTGAGACTCCAACTCAAAAAAAAAAAAAATTAACAACATCAGGTGGCTAAGTACCTTCTGGGTAGGACAGACAGGAATGTTACAGGGTTGAGGGATGCAAAAATCACTGTGGGCTTAGGTCAGGGGGGAAGCCTTATCTTTCCCATTTGCCTTGAAGCACTTGAACCTGGCATTCTCCAGCATTTGTCTTTCTATCCTCCGGCTTAAATTGATTCAGCCTTGATCACCCACTCATCCTCCAGCGGTGTGTTGGAGAGGGAGCTGTGTGCTCTCTTCCCAATGCTCCTCAGGTGGGTAGCCAGAGGTCAGCCAGGGTAGGAGAAACTGGCAAACACTACAAACCAGTGCCTTTTCACTCTGGAAGAGCCAGGTGCTAAATTTTGTCAGCACACCCTTGCAATCCATGCATTGACTTACTGCATATCCATCTCCTTACTATTTTCTCTCTCTTCCCTACCTATCACCTTCTCTTTCTTCCTCTCTTCTTTTTCAGAATTTTAAAATTCAACTTTCCAACTATCTGATCATCCATCCTTCAATGCATCTTCCCTTCACCCACTCATCAATTATCCACAAATATCTTATCCATTCATTCATCCATTTTCCACTCATATTAATCTAGCCTTTATTTCTTCCATCCATCCATCCATCATCTGTTCATCCACCCACCCACAAATGTTTTCTGAGCATTTGTTCTGTGTCAGCCTATTCCTAAGGCTCAGAATCTCTCCTCAGATTTTGGGAAGATTGTTGCATGAACTCTAAGGACTAGCAGAAGCTCCCAGCATTGATGTTGAATCTGTAACCAGAACTCTTCTGCTCCTTCTTGCCCTCTCTGCTTGTTTCTCCTCCTCGCCTATTCTTTCAGGGTAGGGGAGACACTGTTGGAGAAAGAGGGAAGGTCATGGTCTCATCCTGCAGACCAGGACAGAACCCCCCTCTGTTCTCCTCTCTCCAGACCTCAGGCGGGAGCCCAGTGAAACTGGGCTTGGCTTTTTGAGAAGGGGTTTCCTGCCCCGAAGACCCCATGAGCTCTTAGGCAACTCACCAGTGAGTTCAAACAAGAGGGGGCGCCTTTGGTGCCCGAGGACAGAGACTTCAGGTGAGAGAGGAATCCCCATTGTGAAGCCAGCATTCCCCGCCCCCAACACCACCTCACACACCTCTTAAAACTTGGCTGCTTTGTGAGCCAAGCATGTCTCTGCCCTTGTTCCCAGGGGCTGTTTTTGCAAGGGATTAGCTGTTCAGCCTGGTGAGCCAAAGGGGCGGGGGCTCCCAAAGCTTGATCTGGATTTGAGGGGAAGGAAGAGAAACCCACTCCCCTTCACTCAGCCAATAATCTACCACATCAGCCTCTTCTGCTGTCTGCTTTGCCCCATCCAGCCTGACCTTGTGTGTGTGGTGGTGGTGGTGGTGGTGGTGGTGTGTGTGTGTGTGTGTGTGTGTGTGTGTATGTGCTGGCTTCCCAGGACCAGAGAAGTGAGTCATAGCCCAGAGGTGACTGGGAGGCATTACCTATAAGAACTGAGCATTCCCAGTGTCCCTGTAGGAGATCAGAGAGAGGAAGGCAATGGAGTTTTCTTTCTTTTCTTCCTGAGGTCTGTATTGCTATGATAGTCACACCTGAACAAATTCCTTCTGAGATAGCATCTGAGTCCCACACTTCACTGGCCTCTTTTTTGGAGGCTATCACCTGTGGCCTGGCTCAGAGAGGGCGGGCAGATTTTTTTCTGAGTCACACAGCAAGCCAACCATGGAGACAGGTGAGAGTCAAGTGTTTGGCCCCTGAGGATCCAACCACTGGGCCTGGCATGTCTTGGATGCCTCTCATTGCTGTGTTTCTGTCCATTGGATCTGTGCAGGTTCTGACCTGCTCTGATAACCTAAAGCCTATATTTGTCTTGTTAGGCCCTCTGGGACAGGAGAGACCTTCAGAAGCTATCATCTGGGGAGATATTCAGGTAGCTCTTAGCTGAAGAAGGGACTTTGGAATCTCAAAAGATGTGGGTTTAAATAGCAGCTTGATGCTTGACTTAGGCCAGTGAGTTAACTTCTTAGAGCCTCCGTTTTTTCATCTATTAGAAAGGGGATAATTGATCAGGTTGTAGTGAGGCTCGAATGAGCTCATAAAAAAATGTATACGCATTTTAAGAAAGGGAAAAAACTGTATTAAAATTGTAATACTCAGTGAGATGAATACAAGTCACGTTTGACTTCTGTAATTACAAGAGGTGCTCAGAGAGCTTACCATTGACGTTCAGACCCTTCTGATTACAGTGAACATCTCTTAAAATCCCAATATGAGAGGTATCCAGGACAGTGCCCGGAAGTTGGCAAGTAGAGGCTCAATAGTCAAGAGCCATGTCACTCTGAGTCCTAAAATCCAAATCAAACTGCACCCACCCTTCAGGTGAGGTGCAATACTGTCCCAGGGTGGAGAAACTCTCCTTTGCAATCCAGGTCCACAAATTATAAGGCTATTTGGCTTGTGTGACCCAATTCATAGCCCTGTGTCCCCTGGGCCCCTGAGGATACCTCACCTTCTGCCCCAGGGCCGCTCAGCTCAGCGAAGCCTGCCCACCTGTGAGAACAGAGGCTCCCACCTCCCTGATGAGAAGCAAGTGCGTCACATGGAAGCAGCTTAACTGGTTGCTGAGTTGTGGAAAATAATTAAGCTGGGGGAGAAAAAAACCCTTCTTTTAAAAATCAGGTTAGGTATGAATGTGCAGGGCGTGGCTTCCTCTGTAATGAGCTGCTCTGCTGGCTGTCGGAACCGCCTGCTTCTCCCTGGCCCGTTGTGTCAGGCTTGTGTCTGCTGCTCCTCCCCTCCACGCCTCCTCCTCTTCATTCTCCTCCTCCTCCTCACAGGTGTGTCTCTGGGCCTTGAGGCTGCCTGCCCCACTCCCTGTGGAGACGCCCGCCAGAAAGGTCACGCACCCTGAGCCCCAGCAAGCCCCAAACAGACTAGCCAAGTGACCTGTGATGGACGCCACAGATGCCTCCAGGAGCAATGGGTCAAGCCCAGAGGCCAGGGATGCCCGTAGCCCGTCGGGCCCCAATGGCACCCTGGAGAATGGCACCAAGGTCGACGGCAAGGACACCAAGACCAACGGGCACAGCGGGGAGGCCACCGAGGGCAAGAACCTGGGCGGCGCCCTGAAATCAGGGGAGGGAAAGAGCGCCCTGTTCTCGGGCAACGAGTGGCGGCGGCCCATCATCCAGTTTGTCGAGTCTGTGGATGACAAGAGCTCCAACTACTTCAGCATGGACTCTGCAGAAGGCAAGAGGTCCCCGTACGCAGGCCTCCACCTGGGGGCCTCCAAGAAGCCGCCTGTCACCTTTGCTGAGAAGGGAGAGTTGCGCAAGTCCATCTTCTCGGAGCCCCGGAAGCCCACGGTGACCATTGTGGAGCCTGGGGAGGGCCGGCGAAACAGCTACCCCCGGGGAGACGCGGGCCTTTTCTCGAGGTCCAAGCCAGGCTCCGAAGAGGTGCTGTGCGATTCCTGCATCGGCAACAAGCAGAAGGCGGTCAAGTCCTGCCTGGTGTGCCAGGCCTCCTTCTGCGAGCTGCACCTCAAACCCCACCTGGAGGGCGCTGCCTTCCGCGACCACCAGCTGCTCGAGCCCATCCGGGACTTCGAGGCCCGCAAGTGCCCCCTGCATGGCAAGACCATGGAGCTCTTCTGCCAGACCGACCAGACCTGCATCTGTTACCTCTGCATGTTCCAGGAGCACAAGAACCACAGCACCGTGACGGTGGAGGAGGCCAAGGCTGAGAAGGAGGTACCTTGCTGGGGTTCCTCGCTGCTCTCCTGAGGCCTTTCCTCCCTCAACCTGCCCCTCTGACCTTGACCTTCTTGATGGGGGCTTGCTAGTGTTTGGGCTTAAGTCTCTGCTGTCCTTGGCTTTTTTAGAAAACACTTTTTCTCTTCCATACCCCCTTCCCCACCCCACCCTAAGCTGGGGGTCAGACATGGTTCCTCAACCTCCTAAGGTCTGAGGAGACAGGGGCATATTCCAGATGAACAAATCTCAGAAACGACTGGGGGCTTGATTGAGGTCATAGGATAAATTCAAATCTGCTCAGAGAATAAGATCCAATGGTTTGGACTCACTCCTGGGCTCTGTGCCTGGCTGGGATGTTTCTTATTTTTGGAGAGAATTTCTCCTGCGTAAGCAAGACTGGTCCCTGGGGAATGGATGGTGGGTAAGGGAAGATACTAGAAGGGAGTTTTGGGGGCTACTGAAGTATCCTTTTTGCCGGCTTTGCAGTTTTCATTTGTGGTAAAGCAGCTGCTTGTTCTATCTGATTCCTCTGCCAGTCTCTTGGTTTCTCCCACAGCCTCCTTTGTCCTTTCCTCAGCTGGACCCTGGTGCTGTGTGTGTGGTTGCATGTGGACCTGCCTGTGGCTGTAGGATACTCTTGGTGGACGTCGGGTGTGTGTGGATGGGGTGCACAGATACAGACAGCCCCCAACTGATGATGCTTAAGCTGTGCAAAAACTTTCAGTAAGGTACAGCATTCAGTAAGTTACAGGAGCTCTCCCACATTTTATTATTATATGAAGTAGTAGATGGCTTTGCCGAACTGCAGTCTAACTTAAGTGTTCTGAGCATGTATGAGGGAGGCTAAGCCAAGCTATGATGTTTGAGAGGCTAGGTGTGTTAAAGGCATTTTATTTTTTTATTTTAAAGATTTGAGGTACAATTCAGGGCTACGTATGCAAATGTTCATTATGCAGGTACCCTTGTTGATGAGGTGTGCCCCTCCCCCCCCCCGGCAGTTTCCCTCAACAGCCAATCTCACCCCCCCAAAGGCATTTTTGACCTATGATAGTTTCATCTTTTGTTGAGTTTATTGGGAAGTAACCCATCATCAGTTGAGAAGCATCTGTATATGTGTGTGTTATGTGCATGTGGGTGCTTTTGTGTGTTTGTGGGTGTCTGCCCATATTTGTGTGTGTGGTACGTGTGTTCCATGAGTTCCATGCATGTGATTATGCCTGTACTTCCATGGCGAGGAGCAGCGGCGAGCGTAGTTTGTGGATGAAGCACACCTGGGGAAGGGTATTTGGGCTGAGGGTCCACCTGTGGCTGCTGCCCTTGCCCTCTAGAAGCCCGCTTGCCCTCTAGAAGCCTGCTCTCTTGACCCCTGCAGCAAGCAACATGGCTCCCTGCTGTGGTGACCTCCCTGGATTGAGCCTTCCTGGTCGCCAATGCAAGGGACTCGACTTTCCCCAAGAGCTTCTGCACCCCTCAGAATGGGGCAGCCTAGGATTCCCCTCACCCAGCCTTCCTGACTGGGAGCTTGTGAGTTACTCTCTCCCTGCACCTCTCACCCACATCCCTGGGCAGGGAAGGACGAGTTAGAGATGGGAATACACTCACAGATTCTTTCCAGAAACCTCATTTGGCCCAGGAAGAAGGTGTTCCCATCTTCCCCATCCTCTGACTCCAGCCTGCCTCAAGCTTCATCCCGGGAGATAGATGGGGCAGGGGCCATGAAACCCATTCTCGGGGTTTGGCCCCACATTTTATCTGAAACAGGGGTATCTCCACTTCAGAAAAACCTGAGTGCCCCTGGAAGAGGCTGTTCTGGTGGGCAGGAGGGTCTTGGGCAGCTCTGACTGGAGGTGCCAGGAGCTCGGAGTTCTGGTACAGGGGTCACTGTGGGACTCACAGACACAGTCCTTGTCCTTGAGTGCTCATGATATAGGTCAGGAGGCAGAGCCCAGATGCACAAACAAGACTGGAGAGCACCTGCCTATCTATGCAGAAGCAGTTGTAAGTAAACATTGAATCATAGAGAACAGACGGCCAGGCCTGTGGAGGATTAGCAGTCCCCTCTGTTGCCACCTTGCAGATGGGGACACAGACCCAGGGAAAGGAAGAGCCCTGTCCAAGGTCCTTGTTTGAGGAAGAAGCCCCCTAAGTCACTTCCAATGTTTTGAGAGTGCCTCAGGGAAAGGACCCCGAGGGGATGGGGTTCAGGATGTGTGTGCTTTAGGAGAAAATGTCTGATCCACTGGCAAGGTAGTGGGTGCTTCCAGCAGTCTGTGTGTGCACACGTGTGTGCATCTGCGGCATAGAAATTGGCAGGGAGGAGTGGGGCCAAGCCACCAGGAGGCTGAGTTGGGGCAGGGCCGTCTGTCTAGGCCAGGCTCTGCTGGAATGCCAGACATGGGGGACATTAGTACAGAACAGGGTTAGTGGGTTGACGAGCCAGAGCAAACCTGTGTCCTAGCTTCCTCTGCAGGCAGACCCAGACATCAGCCCACACAGAGCTGTTTGCAAGGAACCCCGTGCAGAACCAGTTCTGCAGGCCTGCTGGTGAAGGCCTGGGTGGGGTCATGTCAGTCCTCTCTCGGTTGATTGTGTATAGCTGTGGATGACACTTATGGCTGTGGGTGCTGAGCTTCTGGACCTCGGCTCTACCTGCAGACTCTGAGAAGAGTCCATGTTAGAAAAAGGTGTGGTAACACAACAATCCCTTCCCTGGCGGTTTTAGGTCAGGATGTTCCCATTCTACCCCAAATGTCACAAGGGATCCTGTACATGTCCTCCCACCCACACCCCTGGCTCTGGACATTTATCAGGCTAGGTGAGGTGGGTGAAATGAAAATGGACATATGCATCTCATTTGGCGCAGGAAGAAGGTGTTCCCAGTTTTCCCCATCCTCTGACCCCAGCCTGCCTCAAGTTTTATCCTGGGGGATAGAGATGGGGCAGGGGCCATTTAATTTGAAACAAAGGTATCTCCACTTCAGAAAAACATGAATGCCCCTGGAGGAGGCCATTCTGGTGGGCATGAGGGTCTTGGGCAGTCCTGTCTGGAGGTGCCAGGAGCTCAGTTCACATTCTGGTACGAGGCTCACTGCCCTTCCTTCTGCCTATCCCAAGTCCCTTCCTGCTACAGTAGGCTAGGATATGAGAACCTCCCAGACGGACTACTCTTGGGTGGCCCTGTCCTGTCGTGGGTCTGGCCTGGCTCTGGGGAGACAGCAAGGTATGTGCAGGGGACAATCAGCAGCGAGTGTTGTAGGGAGGACTCAGCCTCAGTGCCTCCTCCACCCTCATTTGGCTGAGATCATTTCTGTCACCACACCCCCGGCTTCGTTTCTGGTTTTGGTGCCCAATGCTTCCCTGAAGGTTGAGCCACAAGGCTGCTGGGCATGGGCAGGCACTGGTCCTTGAGTGTCTGAGCTATGCTGGTTTGGACAGAGAAGCTCTTTGGGCAGACAGCAGCACCTGGGATTCGGGAAGAGGAGCCAGGCTAAAGGCCTGTGTGCCCTGGAGGGGCTGGGACCACTTTCCCTGGAGACCTTGGGGGAAAATGCTTGTTCTGGGGCAGAATGGGTGAGAAAGGAGGTAGATGACCTTGCTGGGGGCTGAGGGGGAAACAACAAATAAAAGAGATTTGGAGCCTGGAAGTAGGGAAGGAAAGCGATAGGCAGTCAACAGCCGTCTCTATGGAGCACACCTGTGAGCCAGGTGCTGGGCCTGGCCTGTGGGTGGTTCTTCCTGACAGAAGTCCTATGGGGTGAGGGTTATTGCACATATTTCGTAGATGAAAAAATAGGCTCAGAGATGCCAAGAGACTTACTTAAGTCACAGGACTCAAGAGTGGCAGAGCTGGGTTTCCTCTATGTTAAACCTTTCTGTTCTCTTGGGGTCACCGAGCCCAGTGGCTCCCAGATAACAGTCCTCAGATCAGAATCACCTGGTGCATTGCTGAAATGCAGATTCCCAGGCCTTAGCCTGGGGGGCCCTGAATCAAGGGGGCTGAGTCTGAGGTCTGTATATTTAAGAGTCTTCCTTGGGGATTCTAATACATAGACAGGTTGGGAACCAGAAATCTAGTCCAGTTTCACCATAAGGAAACCAAGGCCCAGGAAGCTGAGGTGACTTCAGTCGCCAGGGCGATGCCTCTCTCACCCCATCTGTCCCCTCCCCTGGCCCGAGGCTCTGAGGAAGCAAAGGAACAGTAAGCTCCAGTCAGGCAGACTAACAGATACTGGGTTGTTTGACATCTGGGTGGAAAAGGGGAAATCTATCCAGCATTTCAGATTCTTATCCAGATAATTACCATTTGTTTGAGAGTACAAATTTGGCAATTATCTGGCTCATTTGGCAAATGTCACAGCCAAAGGCCCATGTGGTTAATTTAGGCCAGGGGAAGATCATGGCGATCTCCCCTTCCCTAGGGGCAGTGCAGGTATACCTGTGCAAGTGAGTGCTCAGGTGTTTCTGTACCTGAAGGCCCCGTATAGGCCAAGGCACTGCCACTGCTGTGCCTCCCGTCTGCTCTCAGGGACACCTCTGCTCACCCAAGGCTGAGGATTTCAAGGCTGGGTGGCCCCCACAGGGCCTGTCCCAGGCATCAGAGAGCAAGAGGCGACCAGACAAGTGTGGGAGAAAGGAACAAAGGAAGCATTCAGGGACAGGCCTGGGCAGGGTAAAGGGAATGAAGTGGGAGGAGGAGGGAGGTGTGGGTAGGGGTGGAGCTATGGGGAGCTGAGGCCCTGTCAGACATTAGGGGCTTCAACCACATTCCAGAGGAGGGAAAAGAGGGAAGGAGGGAACTGGGGCCTCAGGAGTGATTGCAGGGTGGGAATGGGAGGAAAAGAGGGCAGTAGAGCAGAGGCAGGATTATCAAACTGCACCATCTGTGAGGTGGGGGTGTCTGGATGGGCTTAGATTAGCAGGAATAGAGGGGAAGGACAATGTCGCAGAAGGTGCAGGAAAGCCAAGGGCCACCGCCTGTAGACATGCCTCTAAAGTCACATCGTAGGATTCTGTCATTGTATCTTGGCCTTACCGTTTTCTAACCGTGAGCACTCAGGTGAACTCTGTGATCATTTTAGGCCTTCTTTGTTTTTTTTGAGACAGTGTCTCACTCTGTTGCCCAGGTTAGAGGGCAGTGGCAGGATCATTGCTTACCACAGCCTTGAGTAGCTGGGACTACAGGTATGTGCCACCGTGCCTGGCTAATTTTCTTTAATTTTTTTTTGTAGAGATGAGGTTTTGCTATGGTGCCCAGGCTGGTCTCAAATTCCTGGGCTCAAGCGATTCTCCCACCTTGGCCTCCCAAAGTGTTGGGATTATAGGCAAGAGCCACTGCGCCCAGCCTAGGCTTTGGTTTTCACATCTGGAAAATGGGGATAATGCCATTTACCTCCACAGGGAGCCTTTACAGAGTAGAGGAGAAAATTCCTGGCACACAGTAGATGATCAGTAATCATAAAGTTACTTTCCTTCCCTCTCCTAGTGTTGGTGGAGAACCCAACATCTCTGAAACCTTCCCATGTTCTGTTACTTCCTGTCTAGTGAAAGCTGCCCAGAATGAACAGATACTAAGTGCATCCCTAGAGGTCTCACTGCAAATGCTCCTCCCTTGACATGGTAGGACTTATCCCAGATGTCAGGACTCTCCCAGAGGTGAGAAAGGACCCTTCTAGCAGCACAGAGTTCTCAGTTCAAGGTCCCTTCCGAGAGTTCATTGTGTCCTGCGAATCTAGTCTTGTAAGGCAGTGGAAGCAAGGTCCCTCCCAGCCTTGTACAACTTCCTTAGTGCCCCAAGGAAACAGGAGGACTAGTCTCTCCCCCACCCTGACAGATTCTTCTGCTCACTGCTCTAGATAGCTCCTCTCCCCATCTGACCCTGCCCTTACAGGTTTCCAGATCCCCCTCTTACACCACTGACCCTCGCTTCCACACCTTGGCTAGCCCCACTGCATTCTTCCCTTGCTCAGGATAGACTCCCTGGGGATAGCCTCTCTCTGCCTTTGACCTAGACACATTGTTCTAAGCTCCATTGGATTCTCCATCCCTGTACTCAATACCTCCTCCTTCCCTCTTGGCCAGTGAATCCATGTCCACCTGGGGAGACCTGTCTGCCCCTGCAGCCCCGATCACAGCTCCTAGCAGGTCTCCCTGTGCACTCGTCCTCACTGCAGGCATTTGACTCCTTGGTCTTCCCCTTCTCTGGTCAAGCCTACTCCCACCTGCAGGTGGTGAGCCCACCCTTGTCCTCTTTTGCCTTCCTCTATTCTGTTTTTCCCAGCACCCCCCAGCCTCCAATCATCCATGAGCTAAGCCTCTATCTTGCATCTTCAGCCTCTCTATGTACTCCTCACTCCGTACCTGGGAAGTGTACACAGTATATTTGGATCCCGATCCAATGATACACCACCCTCACCCCTACACATGGTCAAGGCCTCACCCCATCATACCTGTCCGCTCTCCTCTCTTGCCTATGCCCGGCTGACCTGCCCCACCATGCTGCTCTCACTCCTCCAAGCACTTGGCATGGCACCTGGTCCATGGAAGGTGCCCACACAGCAGTGACAATGGGAACCACTGTTCTGTCTGTGCTTAATGGGTGCCAAGTACTTTCTCAGAGCTTTACTCCTGGATCCCAGTCTGTCCCACAACCTCCCTGGGAGCTGGATCCTCTTACTACCTTCATGGAACAGATGGAGCTAATGAGGCACGATAACTTAAGAAACTTTCAAAGGTTACCTGCTTGGAGGTGGTGGTCACCAGGTTCAAACCATTGGTTTCCCATCTTGTGTCTCAGCTGAGTTCCCTCTGGACCCCTCATGCTCAGTTCATGGAAGGATTGCCCTTCCCTCACTGACATCAGGACTTTTACCGGGGTTGGGCTCCGCGGGTGAGAAGCAGTGTGCTTCTGTTCTCTGCTTTCCTTCCCATCAGACCTTGTTCTGGAATTGGTGAGGTGGGGGTGAGAAACACAGGTGCCAACTTTTCCATTGCTGTGCTGGGCCAGGAAGTCTCAGCTGCAGTGTGTGTGAGGTTCCCAGTTGTCCCGTTGACCTCAGGCCTCTCTCAGGAGTTCTCCATGGATGTGAAAGGTGCCCAGGACAGACCCACTGTCCAGCCTCTTGGTCTCTTCTTCACAGCTCACATGTGCTTCCTCAGAAGGCTTCAGGGTCACTGGGTCTGCCAACCTGTGCTTTTTGGGCTCTTGGACTCTGCGTCCTTGGAGACCATGAAGGCTGAGTTTTGGCTCTCTGCAGTGGGTCTCCCTTTCTTTGCTTTCCACTATCCCACCACCTTATTTGGTGGTTGCTGGCCTCTCCCCAGCCTTTTTCCAGAGACTAGTGCAGATTCCCATCCTCATCTTATAGTCCTTTCCTCTGGACAGCCCATTTTCATCTCTGGTGACACATTTTTCATGCTATGGGATTTCTAGCCCATTGCTGGTGGGCGGATGCTTACTGAGAACAATTTCGAGCCTTGTTGCCTGGAGAGCCCAGGAGTGTGGCGATGGGAGGATGGATAGGCCTGCCTGGGGAGCTCTGTGGCTCCTGTCCCTTGTCTCTCCCACCCTCTGAGCACCTTTTCCAAAAAGTCAGGAAAGCTCTGTCTATCATTGGATCTACTTCTCTGGGTGTCTACAGCAGGTATCCCCATTGACTCCCCTGGTGGGGCGTTCAGAAGGTGTGCCATGTGGTAACACACTGTGCCCAGGTGCTCCAGACTTCTGGCCGATGGAGCTAATAGTCCATCGGCCAGGAGTCTGTGGTAGTTTGTGGTTTCCTCACCTTGATCATCCTTTTGAGTTCTCTCAAGCTGGAGAGAGGAGTGGAACTCTTCAAAACCCAGCATCCACAGGAGATTTTGGACAATCCAGGACTCTCTGGATGCCTAGGTCTTCCTGCCGGGACCCTCTGGATGCCTAGGTCTTCCAAGTTGGGAGGGCTTTGAGACTCTAAGGGGGAGCCCAGCAGAACAAAAGAGGTGCCTCTTGCCTTAGCAGGAGGGAATGGGCCTTTGCTTCCTGTCTCCTTTTTGGTCTCTGTTGCAGCTGTTTTCAGAGAAGAGCACTTCCCCAGATGGAAGGCAAGTTTGGATGTGAGAGCTAACGCCCCAGCTCACTCCTGCTAAGCCTCTTCCCAACCCACCCCAGACCCCTGTGGTCTGTGTCCTCCCTCTGAGCAATGGTCCTAGAACCACTCATTTTCAGCCTTCTCTACCTTTTACAGCCTCCCTCTCTGGCCTCTCCTTCCCCAGAGACCCTGGGTAAAAGTCTCTATCTTGCCAAAACTGCAGAATGTGTTCCCTTTCCCATAAATAGGTTTATAGCCATGCCTGCCCAGACGGAGTCCACGCCGGCGGCAACCCTGGCTGCTGCTTGCAACACAGGCCCCACGTCATGCCATAGAAACGTTGCATACTGTTACTGCCATGAGACACTCCCTGGGCTTGGCTTGGGCTAAGCTGGGCTGATCTGGGCTAGGTCCCTCTCCTTTCTCTTCCCAATGGCGCCAAGTCTACTGAAAGGAGCAAGAACCCCATGCCTGAGCTTCCCTCCTGGGTATGCTGGGTGGAGGAGCTGGGAAGAGGTGTAGCCCTTATAAAGACATGGCTGGGATGTCCAGGCCCAGTGACTTGAGAACACAGTGAGAGGGTGTTTGACTCACAGCTGGATCCGAGGTGACTGGCATGGTGCCTGGCGTATCCAAGGTTTCGATGAATGTCTGCTGACTGAAAGGCTGAATGGATGTGTGATGAACCTTGGTCGAAGGCTTACTCCCTGGGTGGACCCACTCCCTGGTTCTCTGGTTCGCTTTACCTCCTCCCTCTGACTTCTCCAATCTGGCTCTTTCCCTGCAGACAGAGCTGTCACTGCAGAAAGAGCAGCTACAGCTCAAGATCATTGAGATTGAGGATGAGGCTGAGAAGTGGCAGAAGGAGAAGGATCGCATCAAGGTGAGCAGCCCCTGGACTGCCCTTGTGTACCCTGGCACCCCACTCCACCTGTCCTGCTGGCGAGGCAGGCCCTGGCTGCTGCTCAGGCATCAGGTCCACATCAACATCTCATGTGTGTTTCTTCCACCTCTCCCACCCTCTTTGGTGTTTCCACCCTCTCTCCTTCTCAATCTAGGCCAGGCACCCAGGTGGAACTCACCTGTCACCTAATGCTCATTTTATATCATCTCAGCAAATAAAGACCCCAGACCTGTCCTCCTATGTGTCTTCCAATGTCTTCTCTGCTCACCAGACTACCCAGTCACCAAATACTTGGCACCTCTGCTCTACTTGTGCCGGTGTGGCTAAACGTATGTTTGCCATGGTTTGGGTAATTGCAAATCTCAATCTGAAATTGCCTTTGGACTCTGGCTACATCAACAGTCAGCCAAGTTGCTTTCCAAATGATGTTTTGTCCTGGTTGGGGTCTCAGGGAGCATAACCTGACTCATGGGAGAACTTCTGGGCCCACAGGAAGTCACGTAGGCATGAAATGATGCCTCGTATCAACTCCCCAAGGGGAAAGAGCTGCAGGTGGATAAGAAAGGGTGTGTTGTACAAAATCCTGGCCATCTTATCAGAAGGCGGCATCCCTCAGTGATACCTTTGAATGAGATTCTTGGCCAAACAGGGTTGCCAGGTTGGGGCTATGAAATGCCCCAGTCCTTTATTAGGGGAACCTGAAGATGCAGCCCACTAGGGAGGTTTTTTTTTCCCCTTACTGAAACCCTCCTACCTTCCTCCTCCCCAAATCTGGACCCAGAGCTTCACCACCAATGAGAAGGCCATCCTGGAGCAGAACTTCCGGGACCTAGTGAGGGACCTGGAGAAGCAAAAGGAGGAAGTGAGGGCTGCGCTGGAGCAGCGGGAGCAGGATGCTGTGGACCAAGTGAAGGTGATCGTGGATGCTCTGGACGAGAGAGCCAAGCTGCTGCACGAGGACAAGCAGACCCGGGAGCAGCTGCACAGCATCAGTGACTCGGTGCTCTTTCTGCAGGTAACTAGCAGCTCCTCCACCATTCAAGCCCTCACTCCCCAGTCCACTTTCCCTGACCCTCATCCATCATTCATTCATCCACCTGTCTGCCTATCCATCTATCCATTTATCATCCATCCAGTCATTCATCTATCTATCCGCCCATCCATCCATCATCTATCCATCTGCCTATTCACCTGTCCATCTATCTGTTTATCATCCATCCATCCAGCTTCATTCCATCTGTCCCTTTAGCTTTCCATCCAATCCATTTATCTACCTACTCTCACAATGGCACACAACCATCACCGTGTATCAACTCCAATGGATATATACTTGTAGTGTTCCTGACTCAGTAGGAAAGAGTTCTGTGATTGATTAATGATGCCTGCTGTGGGCATAGGGAGTGTGGCATATGAGTGCTGCACATTTGTTATCTTTTATCTAATCTGCTTGTTTATCCATCCATCCTTCCTTCCATCTGCTAGAGTGTTTTGGGTACTACTACAAGCCCAGTACTCTAGGTGCTGTGGTGAAGAGAGAAGTATAAGACATGGTTTCTGCCCCCAAGCAACTGCAATCCAGCTGGGAAGATAAGATATGTAAAATTAGAGAACAATACAGGAAAAGTGTATAATTAGATGATAAAACATATGGCTCGGGTGATGAGTGCCTATGGAGGCCCAGAGAAGGGTAGGCAGGCGGAAGGAGCTCAAGACAGCTTTGTAAAGGAGGCGGAGTTTCAACTGGGTCTTGAAGGTGGGTTAGGATATAAGAAGGGAAGGGAAGTGAGAAATACCAAGGTGTCCAGGCAGGACTGAGTATAGCATGTGATCGTGGAAGTGCCACCACAACTGACTCAGAACTCTCTAGCAATTCCCCGCATTTCTTTAGGACTTTCACTCCCCAAGTCTTTGATGCTTGTGTCCCTTCATAAACTCCTATGCAGTAGACTTGATGCACTGGTATAGAGGTGGGAATTGTGGAGTCCCATATCTGAGTGCCAGTGCCATCGGGGATGTTGGTATTAAGTGGGCTTTTGTTGACCCTCTTCACTTTATAGAAGAAGAGTCTAATGTCCAGTGAGGAAATGTGAGACTGGTTCATAGCAGAGCTGGAACTAGAGCCCAACTCTCCCGTTTCTCCATGCTGAGACTTCCTGCTGCACTGAGAGAGACCCTTACCCAGAAGGGTCCCCAGGGCTCATAAAGACCCAGGAAGCTAATGGCTTCTTTCCTTTCTTGGTAGGAATTTGGTGCACTGATGAGCAGTTACTCTCTGCCCCCACCTCTGCCCACCTATCATGTCCTGCTGGAGGGGGAGGGCCTGGGACAGTCTCTGGGCAACTTCAAGGATGACCTGCTCAACGTGTGCATGCGCCATGTTGAAAAGATGTGCAAGGCCGACCTGAGCCGTAACTTCATCGAGAGGAACCACATGGAGAATGGTAGGCACCCCTGTGGCCGAGCCCCAAGGCTGTGAACATTTCTCTCCCAGGGCAACCTGCTGCTTGGGGTAGGCTGGCAGCCTGTCTTCTGGCCCCACCTGAGGGTGTTTAGACTAGGATTCAGGGATTCTAACCCTTCACTGAACTTGCTGCGAAAGTTATACAGCTATTACAAGGGGCTTCCAGAGTAGGAAGCATCCCAGGCACTGGCTGCACAAGGGCATTCTCTCTGTGGGCTGTCCATCAAATTCAGGGATTGGTTTCATTCAGATCTACATCTGTTTTTTGGACTCAGCCCAGCAGCTGTGTGGATGCTGCTACTTATTTGGGCCAGACTCCAGACTGGTGGCTTTGCAGACTCCAGCAGGTGTGACCTAGAACTGCAGCCACACTTGGAGGAAGAACTTACCTGCCACCATGGCCGTGCTGAACAGTGTTGAGCCCAGAGGCTGAACTTGGCCTGGAAGACTGGACTGGGAATGGTGGGACACAGCATCTCTGTGACTCACCAGCTCCCCTGAAATCAACTTTTCTTCTGAGTCATGCTGTCCCTGCAGAGGTCAACTGAATTGTCTCACAGAAAGCCTCAGAACCTGAGAAACTACCTTGTTGAGTCCTTTACGCCCTGTCCCCTTAGGGCCTGAAGCCTGGGCACTTTCCCCAAGGCCCCACCCAGTGACCCAGGTGTGGCGATTCAGGTGCAGTGGCCCAAACAGTGCATGGGGCCTTGCAAATGCAGCCTTTTTACGACTTCTAGCCATAAACACCCCAAAGGAAATGGCCCCTGTCTGGTCTCCAGATGGAGACATGATTCTTTGTGGGAGGAGAGGGGAGTAAGAGTGTGGAGAAGGGCCAGGGTCTGGGGGAGCCATCTGTGTACCTTGGTGATGGTGACATCACACAGTGTCCCTGTGAAACGTGGAAGACATTCATTCACACCCAAGGACAGATAAGCCATTTCAGGAAGATAATCATTTGACTTCAAACGGTACTCAGACCCTGAAATGCTCCTTCTAATGACAATAGCGGTGATACTAATGGTGACGGTGATGGCTGACAGTGATTGAGTCCTCCCTAGGTGCTGGGCATTGTGTGAAACTTTTCACCTATATTACCTCATTTTCTCTGTGGGGTGTATTGCATTTTACCCATGACAAGGCTGAGGCTCAGAGGAGCATCCTTTAAACTGGTGCACACCTTGGTAGGGGGCATGGTGGGCTTCACACTCTGCTATTCAGTCACCCATGTCTTCTCATCTGAGACGCTGCTGTTGCTGGTGGCTGCAACAGTGCGGTTGAGGGGTGTGATCATCACGGTCCCTGGGCTGCAGACCCAGCGGGGGCGAATAGCCCTGGGAGGTAGTGGGGCCTGTGAACCTTGCAGGAACCATTTAGCCTTCCGGCCACTCACTGTCCCATTTCTGGGTCACGATAGTGCTGGCCATGGCCTCTGTACAGGTGTGGCCCTGCGTTCTATACAAGGTGTGCAGTGAAGTGGCAGCCAGGAGCAGGGATGGGCTGTGCTGATTCAGTGGCCCGCACCTGTGCCCGGGGCCCCTGGGGAGGCGTCTTTGCCTCTGTGTTCTTTTCGTCTGGCTGCTGCGTGGTTGTTGGGAGTATGTCTGCTGTAGGAGGCGGGGGATGGGTAGCCGGTGAGTCAGACCTTAGAGTGACCATCCACCCCTCCCTGACGCCAGTCTGCCCACCAACCAGGGACCCATTCCCACCCTCAAGGGCCCAGGGGGGAAGAGGCACAAGGCAACTTCATCCTGGGCTCAGTGGAGCAGAGGGCCGGGCTAACACTAGGAGGACATTGATTTATGCTATGAGTGTCCACTGTGTGCCAGGACCTTGCTGGGCACAGGTGATGAAGATGAAGGATGAGGGTTTGAGTCACTCATTCCTCCTCTTGTCTAAGTGAGAGGGAGAGGGAAGGACAGAGAAAGTAGAAGGTGGGGAAGTCATAAGAAAAGGGAATGAGGTGGAGGGTGGCTGTGGGAAGTCCAGCACTGAACGGCATGTCTGTTTGGGTTTGGGGTCTGCAGGTAGGGACTCCCATGGTAACAGCTACCTGGATCCCTGAGCCAGGGAGGCCAACACTGGGACCTCACCCCTCTACCTTAGGCTGCCCTCAGTGGGTGGAACTGGGCTTAAGAGTAGGGGACCAGGGCTCAAACCCCAACTCTGCCCTTACTGGCAAGTGTCATTGGGTAAGTTGCTTCTCTTATCTCCTGAACCTCAGTCTCCTTATCTGTCTCGGGGAATGTTCATACCTGCCCAAGAGTCGATGTTCAGATCCAATAGGAGATGAATATCAACAGCACCTTGTAAACAGCATCTTGTAGAGTGCTGTGCACATGACCTTACGAGGGCTCAGTTCAAGAGGCTGGATGGCTCACTGCAGCCGCCCCTCCCTCGCGAGCTCAGAGGAGCAGCGAATGCTGGGCGGCATGTCACCTTCTCAGGTTGCAGGCGATGGGGTGACTCCACCAGCCCAGGATGTCCCCGGTGGGCCAGCTCCTCCTCCCACCTGCCCCCTCTGACTGACCCTGCCTCTTCCTTCCTAGGTGGTGACCATCGCTATGTGAACAACTACACAAACAGCTACGGGAGTGAGTGGGGTACACCAGACACCATGAAGAGATACTCCATGTACCTGACGCCAAAGGGTAAGGGCGCACCTTCTCACCACAGGCCTGGGGCATCCCTCATGCTGAAGGGCCCCCAGAGTCTGGGAAAGTCCTGGCGTCCCTTGCTGTCCATGTAATAATGCATAGTGCCTGCTTCCCTCTTATGAGTGTCGTGGTTCTGATGACAAGTCACTGGTGCTCTGCTTCTCAGACCTTTCCCTTTGCTTCTCTTTCCTTCCAAGGGTCTCCTGGGCTCTCCTCTGCCAGGCTGAAGCAGTGTTTGGCTTCCCCTCACGTTTTCATAGGTGCTGAGCCCTGCGGGGTGGGGCTGCCTCCCCCAGAACCCTCCACCCCTCAAGGGCAGGGAGAGGCATCTCCTCTTCTGAGTGTCCTTACCATGCAGCCCGGCCCCGTCAGCCTTCCCTCCCAGGCCCTGGAGAGGCCCAGCCTGCAGGGCTTCGGCCTGGTGGGGTATCAACCAGGGCCTGCCTATTCTTGCCCTGCAGTGGCCTGTCGCATTCCTGGGTGCCAGCAGCAAACCACAACAATGTCCGTTACATAAGGGTGGGTGTGCCGGGCCTGCCAGCCCTTGGACGCAGGGGTTTGTGGATGGGCATGTGGCGTGCACATGGGCGGAGAGGGGCTGAGGGAGCAGGGGGAAAGGGGAGGGAGGAGGAGGACATGGGGAAGGCACAAGTCACCAGAGAGAGGAAAGTCTTGAGGCCCTAAGCAGTAACACACACACACACACACACACACACACAGACACAGTGGGAGGAGCTTGGGGGATTTGGAGAGGTGAGCTCAACAGAGAAGCACCTT
Organism: Tarsius wallacei; assembly: GCA_963574415.1. Taxonomy (NCBI): domain Eukaryota; kingdom Metazoa; phylum Chordata; class Mammalia; order Primates; family Tarsiidae; genus Tarsius; species Tarsius wallacei. The sequence goes on from CAUYQG010016045.1 coordinate 18,832, forward strand.
TGCTGCCTCACCCAACTTGAAAACAACACCTGGTCTTCTCAGGGTTGGGTTCTCCCTACTCCAACATTCCTGGGGTGGGCCGGGCCCCAGCTGGCCAGTCCTGCCCTTTTCCCTGCCCCTTTGGGCTGAGTTCCATGAGAGGACGAGTGTACCAACTAGCGCCCCCAGCATCCTCTCCTCAGAACCCCCTGACCCTGCCTTGCCCTGGCCTGTTCCCTCCTGTCCCTCCCTTTCATCTAAGAACTGGACCCTGATGTGACATCGAGTCCCCTGACAGGCCCCTGCTTGTTTCTCCTACTCTGTAGGAAATCCAGGCCTTAGTATGAGCCCCCTGCAGGCTGTAGGAGGTGAGCAGAACAGCATGGGGTGGGGGGTGGTTGAGGGAGTGGGGGTGGAGGGAAGAACACCACCTGCCCACAGAGATGTCACCCCGAGGGTCCAGGGACTGGGGCACCTTGGACTGGCCGCTGCCCCCTCTGAGAAGAGGGATGGCTGGGCTCAATTGCTAGGAGACCTCCTAGCTCTGTCACTGTGAATCAGCCCATAACATTTGTGATGGAAGAAACAGGTTCCCCCAGTATCCCTGCCCCAAGCACTATGGGCAGAGCCCTGCTCCGGGGGCAGGAAATCTGCCCTCTGGGAGCTCCCAGGCTCAGGGTAGAGGTGAGGGGAGGGCCAGAGAGAGTCATCAGGAGATCAGGGAGACAAGGCCACTAACAGGCCACCAGGCCTAGAGTCTGAGAGTTTTGGGGTCAGTAGGATTGGGCAGTGGCTGTGACTCCTTCCTGGGAGAGGGTAGTTTCGAGGAACCACGTGCTCAGTAAAAGGGGCATGCCTGTGAGGGGCAGAGGGCAGTGGGGTGAGAGAGGTTTAGAGGAAGGACCAGCAGGTGCTGGGGCCTGAGGGCCAGAATTGGGGGTGTGGTGTAGCCTGAGGGCAGGTGGGGAGGGGAGGAGATAAGAGGGGACCCTAACACACCTGAGAAGCTGTAAAGTGTGGGTATGGATCCCCCTGTTTTCCTCACAAGGCTGTGTGAGAGCCCAGGTGGGCGGGGAAGGAAAGCACTTGTGAGGTGAGGCTCCCACCCCAGGGCCCAGCAACAGCCATATGGGCACCTGGGAGATGTTCTCGGTGGTGCATTAGGCCCCTCCCAATGGCCCAACCTTCCCTTGGCGAAGGGCCCACATCTCTATCCCCCACAGTTGCCATGGCCTCTCCTTCCTCCCAAGCACCCCAGTTTCCAGCTTCTGGGGTTTCATTCACACAGGGCTGACTCAGGAAGGAAGTGTTGGCCCTTCCAGCCCCCAGTGCCCCACAGAGTCCCCTAAGTAGGCGACCATGAGTCTTAGTCTATCCAGGACCACCCATCTTTACACCTGATACTTTGGCCTAATTGTTAGCAGAGCTGATTCTGCTCTCAGAAGCCTCCTGATTTGGGGAGTAAATTAGGTGATCGCCTTATGCTAGACCTGGGAGACCTCTCTCGTGGTAGAATCCAGGTCCTGTGACAGGCCGTTGGGGAGCTGTTTGGGGGCCAGGGGTCTTGCATAGGACCCCTGTAGTCAGAGGCCTGGGGCCCTGAGTTGAGCGTTGATTTCCCTTCTCCATCTGCTTCACAGGTGGAGCCCGGACATCCTACCAGCCCTCATCCCCTGGCCGCTTCTCCAAGGAGACCACCCAGAAGAATTTCAACAATCTCTATGGCACCAAAGGTTGGCGGGTGGCTCAAGGGTGGGCAGGGCCCATGTGGGGGCTGTGCAGGCAAGAGGTGGGGTGGGGGTGGCTGTGGGTCAGGCCATAGGGCAGGGGGCTGGACTCCCTAGTATGAGATTAATGTGGGGAGCCAGAATGGGGTAGGGTCCCAGACTGGGATGGGGAGGGTCCCCATGAGCTTAAAGTATGTGTGTGTGACATCATTAGTCAGGCTGGAGGAAAGGCAGCCGGGAGCCTCGGGATCACGAGAACTCTGAGTCCATATGCTCTTCTTACCCCTGAGCAATGATTCCAGGGGAACTGGGGGTGAGCAGCCACCCTGGGGTTGGGTATGGGGACCTCCTCCAGCAAGTGTCAGGGCAGGAGGACCCACAGAGGACCTTGACTGACTTGTTTACTTCTGTGTTGAAAAGTTGTACCGTGGTTGAAACACGTTAGTTTAGCTGTGAATGGAAAGGAAGGCATGGTATGAAATGGGCAGTCCCTGGAAATCCAGGGGGTACTGTCACCGTGTGAGGCCAGCGAGCGAGTGATGCCTTACAACTCAGAAGAGGAGAAATGGAGGTGGGGGTGTGGCTTCCCCAGGGGAAGCTGCTTAGTTCAGGACACTCTGAGGGGACCATAGTGCCTGAGGACAGGGCCATGCATGATGAGCCCTGGCTCTGGGGGTGGGAGGGGGTTCCTGCTTCTGTCCTAGGGGCTCCTGGGTGCATATCAGTCGGGGAAGGAAGGAACTGGGCCAGCTATACCAGAGCCTCTGCCCCAGAAACAGCACTAGAAGGACTCTTCAGTGAGGACAAGGCCACTGGCACTGGGGGGGCAGGAGCACCTTGTTGGCAGGGCGGTGCCCCAGCCTCTATGTCCATAGCTATGACATGCACCCCTCTCCTCCTCACATGCAGTGAACTGAGCTCCACAAGGGCAGAGCTGAGTCTGTCCAGTTCCTTCCTATAACCCCAGGGCCCCAAAGTGGGGGAGGGAGGCAGGAAACAGTTATTGAGAGAAAAAGTGAAGGAATGTGAGAACAAAAGGGCAAGGCCTTCGCCTCTTGGATGGGGGTCGTGCTGCAGAAACTTCCTGGGATCCCTGTGCGAGGGATTTTGCAGGGGCAAGTGGCCAGCCCCAGCCATCTCTGAGCCCTGAACCCCAAGGCTAGCACCCAGTCCTCCCCACAGGCAGGAGAGGACCCTGGGACTGGTGGGGGGTGCTGGGGTGAGTTTGACTAAGGAGGTCCCTGATGCTTCAGGCCCTGGAGAAAGGAGGGCTGCCGGGGAGGGGCCCTGAACCCCTCACTCCAGTGCCCTCTTAGTGCCCTGCAGCTCCTCCCATGCCTGCCCCCTGCCTCTGTCGCCTCTAGACTGTGGGACATGCTTGCGCACGGACACTTGTTAGCCTTTTCAACTTGGAAAACAAGATTTCAGGAGTTCTGTCAGCTGCCTCTGTCCCCGGCTTTTCGTATGTGTTTGTATTTTTTGCTCACAAATTCACCCACCAGTCATGCAACGAGCACCATCTAGGAACCAGGCTCTGTGCCAGGCACGAGATATGATGCAGGACCAGACAGGCACATTCCAGACCCCCATGGAGCCCACTGGGGGAGACAATTAAACATGCAGTTGCAGCCCATGGAGGAGGGGCTGTGGGGAGATGGGGGTATGGGGCCAAGGCACATGCAGATGTTGGGGAAGTGACAGGTAGACTGACACATGGAGACCCAGTACATGTGCTTGCTAGGGGTGGGAAGCAGAAGTGTCCAAGGTAGAGGATCAGGGCTGGGCACAAAGCCTGGGGCAAGAGAGAAGGTGGTGTGTCTAAGACACCAAGGCTCAGGCTGGTTGGGATGTTGAGTGACAGAGGGAGAGAGAGGTGGGAGGAGATGGTGGGGGAGAGGGACAGCAGCTCATGACAGAGCTGTGGGCAGAGTTGAGGACAGTGACCTTTAGATAGGGCAGGGACATGACTGTACTTTGTATTTTAGAAAGATAACTTTGCTGGCAGGAGGATGGGGGAAGGCATCACTGGGGGCACAGTGGCATCCTGGCTTGAGATGTGGTCAGGGACTGGAGAGGTGTCACAGAATTGGCTGCGTCCTGTTCCTGCCTTCCCTCCCCCTCTCTCAGCTTCAGGAGTCTGACTCCCCTTCTCTGCTCTGCCAGGTAACTACACCTCCCGGGTCTGGGAATATTCTTCCACCATCCAGAACTCTGACAATGACCTGCCTGCTGTCCAGGGCAACTCCTCCTTCTCCCTGAAAGGTGAGTTTCCCCGCTCACTCCCTGCTACTTCCCCCCAACCCCCCTCCCCCATGGCTGCCTCATTCCTTGTGTCAGTACCTCCCTCCCTCAAGAGGAGAGCGCCCTGGCCTGAGAGCCCAGGAGATGCCGCCATGGTCTCAGCCGTAAAGGAGGGCAGGGTGGGGCTGGACCACATCAGCATTCCTTGGGGGTGGTTTCATCACACACTGGTTCCTAATGATGCACAGGTCTCAGTGGGCAGGAAGGTGGGACATGCCACACCCACAGCACCCCCCACCTCCTAGATCTCTCAGGTTCACCTTCCGGGTCTCTGTACTGCAGAGAGTTTATTGAACTCCTAGTGCTGGGTGACTCTAGAACCTTGTGGCCATATGGTGCCTGACCATATCCTACAGAGCCACATCCCTGCAGAAACCCCTTTGGGAAAGGCAGGACTGGGGGACCTTCAAGGTCCTCCAAGTCTCATCCTTCTTCCTATACCCTGTCCTCACCTGCCTGCTATGTCCCCAGCACTCTTTGGCAAGGATGAGTGGTCAATGCCTCCTGTTCCCTGGGGTTGGGGTCATCCTAACCATAGACCACAGGCTCTCACGTCTCTCTCAGGGATAGCTCTGGTGGGAGAAATCTGTCTCTCTTCTGGAACCCAAAACATATAGCCTGGAAGACAGTATCAGCAGGTTGGGAGGGGCTGGGGGAGAGAGGGGGAAAGGTGCTATGCAGGGCAGACATATCCCCAGCAATAGCCTTTGGGGGAGCTTTATCTTCCATCCTGGGGCCTAGACTATACCCAGGGCCTGGGTTCTTGGAGCTACCAGCAAGGTGAAGGTGAAGGGAATATGAGTAGAGGGTCCCAGCCTGCAGGACCCTTGGGGATGTCTTATCCCTGAGCCAAGCCTGGGCAGCTCTGGGACTTGTCTTGGCCTGTCTGGCTTTCAGCAGTTGCCTTCCTGCTCTCTGGTCAAGCCTGGAACAAAGGTCACCTGGCAGGCAAGGTGGCTTCTCTCGGATGTGATTTGGAGCTTTCACACTCCCCATCAGCCTGTGTAGACGCTCCCATGTAAGACTTTAGAGGAGGAAAACCTCTTCTCAAACACACTCTGCCCTGAAGGAAGGACCCAGGCATGCCTATTCTGACCTGCATGTGTATCAACTCACCAGGCTGGCTTGGAATGGTCCTGGACAGGGGATGTCCTGTATGGGAGGAGAACCCTCACCTGCGTGAACTGACCCCATGCGTACCCACTCCAGCAGCTCTGGTGGCAAAGAGTATGTTCAGGGCTGCCAAGGCCAGTTGTCAAGGCTGAGTGATGGCTGTGGAGAGAGGTGGCCCCAGAGTGAGGCGTGAGTCCCTCTGGCCTCTCCTGGGACAAGCACCATGCCGCTAATGCCTCTCTCTCTCCCTCCCAGCAGGCCCTAGGAAAACCCCCTATCAGTTCACCACCCTGGGACAGGCCACTGCAGAGTTTTCCAAACCACTGGACCGCAGTGGGCTGTTTAAAAACAATCCCGGTACCTGCCTGTGTTCCCATCCCTCCCCTTTCCTTTCCCACAGCGGGGAAGGTGGGACATTCTATGGGGCCTCTGCCACTTCTAGGGTGTCCTGGTCTCTCCTCCCCAGAGCTCCCTGGAAGAGGGATGCATGCCCTTCCTGCCACCCCTAGCTCACTCTCTTTCTGGACTTCTGCCTGCTGCATAAGGCTGGTCTCCTGGGCCACCCCATCCCCATCCCCATCCCCATTCCCACCCCCAAGGTCACTCAGCTGGTAAGTAGAGGGCAGGAATCCTGGCCCAGCAGGCTGCCTCCAAAGCCCACACCCCCAACACCCCCGTGTCTT
>CAUYQG010016046.1:0-29592 GCA_963574415.1 Tarsius wallacei
ATTATTACAGTTCTTCTGACTGAAGAATTCTATTACTTTTTTTTCTTTTAGCAAAACTGGTTTTGTTGTTTGAAAAATATCTTTTTTTGCCGGGCTCGGTGGCTCAGCCTGTAATCCCGTGCCTTTGGGAGGCTGAGGTGAGTGGATTGCCTGAGCCCGCGGGTTCGAGACCTGCCTGGGCAAGCAAGACCTCATCTCTACAATAAATCAAAAAAATCAGCTGGGCATGGTAGCACGTGCCTGTAATTCCGGCTACTCGGAAGGCTGAGGAGGAAGGATCGCCGGAGCCCAGCAGGTCAAGGCTGCGGTGGCCAGGAGCGGCCAGTGCACTCCAGTCTGGGCGACAGAGTGAGACTCCAACTCAAAAAAAAAAAAAAAAAAAAAAAGAAAAATATCTTTTTTTCCTTCTTGTTTTTGAAATGTTTTTTATTTTTGCTTTTAGAATGTTTGACTGTTTTATTGTGGTTGTAATTGTTGCTTTGCTTTCAGAACTTAACAGGGGTTATTCCATTATTTTCTGACTTTTTTTGTTTGTTTCTGATGAGAAATCACCTGTAATTCTAACTGATTCTCTATGTATAATGTCTTTTTCATCTGATTGCTTTCAAAATTTTATTTTTGTCTTTGGTTTTCAGCAGCCTGAATATGATATTTATGAGTGTTTACTTATAAATTTCTTTGTTCTTCCTAAAGTTCTCTGATGTTTGATTTGGTGTCTGTTTATTTTGGAAACATTTCAACCATTTCCTCTTCTCCTATTTCTTCTGCCTCAATATCCCTTTTCCTTCTGAATTTCAATTACACATATGTTACTATATGAATACGCTCATTCTTGTTTTGTCTCCGATACTTTTTCTTTGTATTTGTATACATGTTTGTAAGTTTCTTAGGTGGTCTTTTATTCAATGATTTTTTTCAACCTTGTCTGGGTTGAGTCATTTTATGTGTCCATCTAAGAGTATTTTCTTCTATTATTAAACACATTTTTTCTGAATTAGCATCCAACTGTTTCTTATGTCTTCATCTCTCTGCTAAAATTCTCCATCACATTGCTCATTTGTCTACATTTCCCCTAGAGATTTTATAATATTTCTTAGATTTATTTATTATTTTTCATGCCATATAAGAGTCTGTTTTTGTTGACTGTTTTATCTTTATAAACTGTGTTACTTTGTTTTGCCATAGTACTGTGTGTTACATATTTCTTGGTTGAAAGCTTGATACATTTTGTTAGTAATTAGAGATTGAGATAAAGAGAATATATGACTGAAAAATTGTCACACTTCTTCTTCAGTCTGTTTTGTGTGAGGGTCAAGTATTTATTAACTGTGCCATTATTTGTTTTTGTTACTATGCTTACTTTAGTAAATCTTGTGGTTTAAATTGCATCAAGCATGTCTTGTACAGAGAATAAGGACTGGGTCACCAAAGGGTTTGTCTCAACATCTGTTCCACCTGAATCTTTCAGTCTTGCTCTTTCACCTGTGCTTCAGAAAGGGTCTCTCTCTATGTTCTTGTTCCCCCCCCTCCCCCAACAGGAGACTACTGTCACTTGCTTCTCGATGTTGGATAGGCTGGTGTTGTAGAGCTTGGGTGTGCTCTGTTGTAATGGTTTAACCCTAGTGTTAGGCAGACATTTTGTCACTAGATCTCAGGGATAGAATCATCTCTGTAACTCTGCTACTCTTCTAGCAATAGGGACTTTTCAAAGCATATGACCAGAAGATTTTCTTATTCCATCTCAAGGATATAATCCTTTTTAAATTATTAAAAATTATTTTTTGCTTACTTGTGTTTATGTATTACCTTCCTTCACATGTAATGAGACTTTACCTATGTCCATAGGATGCCAGTATTTGCTGTCTCTCGTCCAATGGCTGAAAACTTTTGTTCCATAAGGGAATTGAGGAGACTGAAGAGGCATTGTATCTGTCCTGTTGTGTCTTCTACTTCTCTCTTCCATACCTGCACCAATGTGGAGGTTTTGTCCTTTCTCTTACTCTTTTTTCAGTCTTTCAGGTGCCTGCATAGCAATCTTCATGGGGAAGAACTTATGAATGAGAATGAATTTACCTTGTATCTATGGCTCCCAGGAGTTCAATTTTCTCATATTAGCTCACATTCTTCCTTTAACAATTGGTGAAAATGTTACCAAAGTTCTTCTTACCATCTGGTGCCTACATCTGGCAAATCAGTGTCTATCCTTTCATAAATGTTGGATTATTTGGCTGACCTATAACCTCAGCTCTTTGATGAGATCAAGGAAGGCTATGACTTATTTTTTTTCCTAATCACAGATTTAATATTTTTGATAACTCTAATTGGGTACCTCTGTGATCTGATATACTTTGTCCTATACATTTATATGCCTTATATAATGTATACATTGTAAGGAATCCATAGGATTCACCTGACTGGCAAAACACAGGAAAAGTTAAGAAACTCCTGATATAAATATCCAGTCCTAAAAATGCTACTGAGTATCAAAAACCTAGTAGTTATAAGAGTAGATGACTTATCCACGTAACTGTGTCCATTTGCCAGAATAGAAAGTTAAAAGTTTCCTCTAGACTGGGGCTCAGTGGCTCGGCCTGTAGTCCCACAACTTTGGGAGGCCAAGGTGAGTGGATTGCTTGAGCCATGGGTTCAAAACCAGTCTGGGCAACTTGGTGAGACATCGTCTCTACAATAAATCAAAAATTAGCTGGGTTTTACAGCACATGCCTGTAGGTCTGGCTACTTGGAAGGCTGAGGCGGAAGGATTGCCAGAACCCAGCAGGCCGACTCTGGAGTGGCTGTGAGTGTGTCACTGCACTCCAGCCTGGGTGACAGAGTGAGACTCCAACCCAAAAAAAAAAAGTTTCCTCCAGTAGAATTTAGTGAAAAAAAAGTTTTCAAGACTACCTGACCTTGCTAAATATACATAAGAATGCAAATGATTTATAACTCCAGCTTTGAAAATATTAATCTGTCACTTTTTAAACCACATGTTATTATATTATAGAGATGAAGGGTACAAGTAATGATTAACTATAAAAGCTGACTGCATGCTGGTAAAGTTTGGGCCTCCAACTAGCCCTCACTCTCCTTGTTATAGGCCCAGGTACCCTTTGAATTGTTATGTGACCTCACCCTTCTGCTGCCCTCCCTACCCTATCAGTGCCCAGCAACCCTCGATCGCTCTCTTGTGCTAATGGCACTAATGTTCAGGGCCCACTTATGAGTAAGAACATGAGGTACTCAGTTCTTTGTTTCTGTGACAGATCATTCAGTATGACGGTCTCTAGCTCCTTTCAATTTGCTGTGAAGTCCATGATGCTCTTCTTCTTTATGATTGCATAATACTCCAGTGAGTGTATGTAACACTTTCTTTAACCCGGTCACTTTCAAAGGGCAGTGGATCTGGTTCCACGTTTTTTCTTCCATGTTTTTTCCAGTGGGGCAGGTGTCTTTTTGTAGAAAGATTTATGTTCCTGCAGCTACATTCCCAAGAGAGGGATTGCTAGATTGTATTAAAGGCCAATCTCTAGTTCTTCTGGGAATCACCACACTACTTTCCATAGGGGTTGAATAGCTTGCACTCCCACCAATAGTGTGAAGGCATTCTTTGTCTCTACATCCATGCCACCTTCTGTTGTTTTTTGATTTATTAATGATGGTCATTCTTACTGGATAATTGACTTTAGTAAAGTCTGAGGATACAAAGTCAGTGTGCAAAAGACAAAAGACACTTGCATTTCTATACACAAGTAACAAGCAGGCAAAGAACCAAATAAAAAGCACAAGCTTATTCACAATAACCACAAAAAAGAAAGAAATACCTTGGCATTCACCTAAGCAGAAAAGAGAGAGATCTTTACAATGAGAACTACAAAATGCTCAAAGAAATCAACAATGACACAAACAAATGGAAAACATTTCATGCTCATGAATCGAAAGAACAAATATTGTCAAGATGCCCATCCTACCCAAGGCATTCTACAATTTCATTGCAATACATATCAAACTATCAACATTAATTTTCTCAAACCTGGAAATGAAAATACAGAAATTCATATGGAAATAAACAAACAAACATGAATAGCCAAAACAAACCTCAGCAAAAGGAACAAAGCAGGAAGTATCACACTTCCAAACTTTAAATTTTCAACATGTCTACAGTAACCAAAGCAGTCTGGTATTGGTACAAGAATAGGCACATAGACCAATGGAGCAAGACAGAGATTCTGAAAGCAAAAACTCAGTCTGTCAACCAACTCAACTTCAAAAAGCCACCAATAACAACCACTGAAGAAAATAGACCATACTTAGCAAATGATGCTGGGAAAACTGGCTGATCACATATATAAGATGGAAACTGGACCGTTACCTCTCATACACAAAAGTCAACTCAAAATGGACCAAGGACCTAAACATAAAACCTAAAACTATTAGAATCCTAGAAGAAACCATAAGAAATATCCTTATGCCAGTTGGAGTAGGCAATAAATTATTGACCAAATCCCCAAAAGCCAATGCCATAAAATTAAGAAGACCAGTGAGACTTCATCAAACTGAAAAGCTTTTGCACAGCAACGGAAATCATCAAGAGAGTGGGGAGACAACCAACAGAATGGGAAAAATATTTGTAAACCATGTATCTGACAAAGGGCTGACATACAGGGTCCCCCAGGAAACTCCCCCCAACGACCACAGGATACACATTTTACTCATCACCACATAGAACATACACCAAGATCAATAACATCCTTGGTCATAAATCAAGCATAAACAATTTCACAAGATTGAAATACTGCCATGCACCTTCTCAACAGTGGAATAAAAATAAATATCACCACCACCAAATTCCCCCAAAGCCTCAAAAGACATGAATGCTAAACAGCATGATGCTGAACAGCTCCTGGGTCACCACAGAAATCAAGACCAAAAATTAAAAGATTCCTGGAAACAAATGATAATGAGGAAACATCAGCCAAAATCCCTGGAATGCCATGGAAACAGTGCTAAGACAGGCATTTATAATTCTACAAACACACATCCAGAAAATGGACAGATCACAAATTAACAGCCTAAAAAATCACCTAAGTGAGCTGGAATGACAAGACCCACCAAAACTCTAGCTTCAGCAGAAGAATCTAGATCACCAAAGTAAGAGTCCAAATATAGGACATAGAAGACAAAAATAGCATAGAAAAAAATCAGCAAAACAAAAACTTGTTCTCTGAAAAGATAAACAAGATTAATGGCCCCCTAGTCAGACTGACCAACAAAAAGAGAGAAAAAGCCAAAATAAACACAATCAGAAATGCAAAAAAATCAAGTCACAACTGACCCCTAAGAAATACAAAAGATTATCAGATACTACTTTGTACAGTTGTATGGATACAAATTTGAAAACCTAATGAAAACGGAAAACTTTCAGACATCACACAACCTCCCCAGAATGAAACAAGGAGAATATTAAAAAGTGGACAAAGGGCATAAATAGACACTTTTCAGAAGAAGACATGTAAGCAAACAGACAGAAACAGAAAAAATGTTCAGCCTCATTAACCACCAGATAAACGCAAGTCAAAACTATGGTCTGGTTGAGCCTTTTTTAGATTACCTTTTTCTTTTTAAAGTTTTGAATTTGTACAGTTCAAGTAGAAGCTGAAATCTGTGCAAATAAAAATTTTTCAGAGTTTACTTAGGTTTTAAAGTTTTTCTATCAGTTTACTCACAGAGAATATTCAAAAAAAAGTTCTGTCAAATACTTTTTTATTTTCTGTGAGTTGGAGTCTCACCCTGTCTCCTCGGCTGGAGTGTAGTGGCAGGCTCATGGCCACTGTAGCCTCAACCTGTTGAACTCAGGTGATCTTTCTGCCTCAGCCATGCAAGTAGCTGGAAACACAGGTGCATGTCACCACACTCTGCTAATTTTTTTGACTTATTGTAGAAATGAGGTCTCGTCAAGTTGTCCAGGCTGGTCTTGAATCCATGAACACAGGCCTCCATCTCCCAAATTGCTGAGATTACAGGTGTCAGCCACCACACCTGGTCCAAAGACATTTAATTTCAGCATTCAAACCTTATTTTTCTATGTATAAGTTTAGAAAATATTAATGACTATTTTTAAGAGTTTTTGAATTAGTATTCAGTCTATACTAGGAATTGCTGTACACCTTTAGGTAATTTTAATGGCATTTAGATTTAATATAGCAAATTTTCTCACCAAATATGCTTCTGAAAGGTCTCTGAAATATATAAATATGCCATATAAATTATAAAAATTAAACATTGTCATGTGGAGATTCTTCAGTTTTATGTATATATATATATATAAAATACATAATTGCATAATAAAAGTTTAACTTTAAAATTAATTGTAAAATAATTACATATTGTAAACACAATTACAAGTCTGATCTATTACTTAGATCGTTCAAATTCTCTTAAATGTAATAAACATGACAAATAATTGAAATTCTATATAGTTATTGACTTTTTAAAATAATTGATAGGATTGCTTTTATTTTCTCACATATTTTTGCTGGTAATCTACATTTTCTAGAGTTAAAGATACTTGCACACTTGGGAATAAATCTGGGGTTATTTCCTGGGGCCCCTAATGTGTGAGTATTCTAGTCCAGTGAGGGTTAGGTAATGGAGAGAGAATAGCAGGACACAACACCAGAGGGGTTATAGGAGTCATTTCATGTGAGGATTTTCAAAAATGTAGCTATTACTTTAAGCAAAATAAAAAGCCACTGGAATACTTTGGGCAGAGGAGTAATATAATATAAGATGTGTTTCAAAAACATCAGTATGGCTGCTCTGTGAAAAGAACTTGTAAACAGACAATTGCAGAAGCAGGGGACCTGTTGGGAAATTGTAATCCAGGTATATATGGTGGTGATTCAGGTCTGTCTGGCAGAGTCCACATATGAAACAAATAACAATGTCAAAGTAATTATTAAATACAATACAATAAAAGAAACTTCTACAAGACGGCTTTCTGGGTAAAAGGAAACCAACAAGGTATGATGAACCAGGAAGAAAACACCTACTTTGTATATAAACAGAATCCAGTGAGACTCTAGCCATAGAAGAACATTACCTTAGAGGAATTTGCCCTTTCGTTGAGAAAGAGACACTTTTGAGCCTATTTCACAAAGTAACTACTCCAACCATTGTCTCTTCTCTTCTCCTGCCCGTCCCTGTGTTCAGAGAAAGGAAAGAGAAGTCAAAGTTCTTACACAGGATTTAAAAATAATTTTGCTGCAGGGATAGAGCACTCTGAGACTCAATTACACGAAAGGCAGAACTCTTGGTTGCTCACAGTTATGAATAGAAAGGGTGACTAGGAAGAGCCACACAGGGACAGGATAAGGGCATGCTAGAATTTTAGGGGGCAGCATATGCATGGTAAGTGGGGTATGATTAGCTAGGTTTCCAAGCTTCTCTAGAATGAACTAATTTAGCTATTTCACCACAGACACTGGGGCAAAATCCCTTGATTGTCTAGTACCTGGCCCCGGGGAAATTATAGCAGGTTCACAGTGGCCCAGTGTATGAAGGTGTAATCAGAGAAATGAATTGAGTGTGGAATTAAAGCAGCTTCTTAAAAAGGTGAACAGGTCTGTTTATAACTAGGGCTTCAAAATTGGGTCAAGACAACATTAAAACAAATGAACAAGTGAAAAACACCTCTATTACACAAGAAGCCTTCTTTGATATAAATTTCAAAAGTCAGGCCCGCAAGATACAGAGTAAAATGAAAAAAAAAATCGAGAAGAAAATAGGAATCGAGAGGAGGGAGAATTCCAATATATGGAGCAGAGAAAGCAAGATGTTCTGATAGATTAGATATAAGATATGAAATAAAGAAAATGTCAATGATAAGCTGAATAATGTTGGCCTAAATAGGTAGAAGGATGAAGTTGCATCAAACTAAGGGATTGTGTGTGTGTGTGTGTGTGTGTGTGTGTGTGTGTGAGATGGGCAGGAGGGTTGGGTGAGTTGAATAAGTATGTTGGGTAAGATCAAAAGTTTAGCCTTGAATTATTGATGTCCAATTATTCATTAAACATATGACATCAATGGCCAACTAGGCAATGAACAAGTAGTTCTTTTGTCTAGGTGAGAGGTTGTAACTGAAGTTGTAAATTACTGACACATGGATACTATTTAACGTCGCGGACTAAGTGTAAGCACCAAAGGCAAGATTATAGATAGAGAACAAAAGAGACCCAAGAACTGAAACCTTGGGTTGTATAACTGTCCAAGGATGAGGAGAAAAGGGTTCACAGCAATACATCAGAAAGAAGTAGAGAAAAAAGTATTAAATCACTGAAATGTCTTGGAAAACAAATGTGAGAAGTATCAAGAAGATAATAAAAACTAACAGAAAGGAAGACTAACAACTGACCGTTGAAATTAACAAAGTGAAAGCAAGTGTGGACTTTATATAAGCAATTATTTTAAATAGTGAGGTATATAAACTCTTGATTGGAGAGTGACCATTACAGCAGAAGAGGAATAAGACTGAAGTTAAGATATCTTTTTGGTTTATTTCCTTTTGAAATGGAGAATCCAAAAAATAAGGCACTGTCTGGGTTGTCTATTAGCTTGTTGGTTGGTTTTGAGATGGGAGATGTAGCGTGTATACACATTTATGAAAATGATTCATCAAAGAGAAAAACAGTAATGACAAGAAGAGAAAATTGCAGAAGCCTTGTTTTTACATGGGTCACATCAGGTGAAAATTAGTGCAAAGAAGAAGAACATCCATAATAACAGAGGGAATTGGCAAGTGTGCAGACACTAATAGAAAAACTGAGCTGTTGATTAGTGCTGAAAAAGATCAATGAAGTAGAGGACATGGTGCTGGGAGGATCTCTATGTGTATCTGAAAATTATAAAAATTAAAACAAATTTGAAGGAAAGAGAGTAAAAATAAGACTTGACCTGAAACATGTTAAAGATTAGGGGAAATGGCTAAACATCATTGGATTATAAAATCAATGTATAATTGAGGAAAGGTCAAAGAAATTGCCAGATGGCAGTATCAAAGATGCTAAGCAAAATGGCTGTTCTGGCCTATGCAATTGACAAATATTTTATATAAGGCAGTGGAGTAGTAATGCCTTTAACATTCAAGGAATTGAGATAGATGTGAAAGAATAAAAATGTCTCATTTTATTACTTATAAAGTAATGATCTGAGATGTTTTAGGTCCAGTAAAAATTCTGTATTTGTATTTTAGAGGGCAGAGTGAGCTGGTTTGACAATATTGAATAGCTTGTTGGGTTTGGTTTAGAAATGCAAAGTATAGATATAGCAATATGGAAAGGACCATACCAACACAGGCTTGTGTTGTGTGCAGGCTAGAGTTAAGAAGCAGAACTGAATTGACTAAACAATTTCACAAGTATAACGTGGGGATGGGAGAGACCCTATGCTTACTAAGCACTCATTTTAAGCCAGTCAATTTTTACAGCAATGTTGAGAAGTAGATTTTGTTATTTTCTACATATTAGAGTTATCTACAGAGTCAGAATCAATAGGAGAGAAATATAGATAGATGATGGATGGATGGATAGATACACAGATAGGAGGTGAAAGATAGAGGAGTTGACTCATGAGATTGTGGAGGCGGAGAAGTCATACAGCAGACCATCCACAAGTTGGAGACTCTGACATGTCTGTAGCATGACTTGGCCTTCTTCTCAAAGCCTCAAAACCAGGGAAGTTGTTGGTGTAATTCTCAGACTGAAGCCAAAGGCTTGGGAACCTGAGGAGCTGCTGATATAAGACCTAGGTCGAAGACAAATACAAGACAAAGGCCAAAGAGCATGTAGTTCTTATGTCCAAAGAAAAGAAGGGTCTCCCAGCTCCAGGAGAGTGAGAAAAAAATAAATAGCCTTTTCTCTGTATTTTTGTTGTATCTGGTCCTTAGCCAGTTGGATAGTGCCTACTCACACTGAGGTGGATCTTCCCCAGCCAGTCCATCCACTCACACACCAATTTCCTCTGGAAACACCCTCACCAACTATCCTTTATTAGTCTTCTAGGTACTCTCTTCAGGTAAGATTGACATTTAAAATCAATCATGACACCTTACAACAAAGAAAAGTAGACTCACATTATCTAAAAGAAGCAAGCTCTAAAGAGGTTTTTATTTGAGATTATTTGTTCCTTTTTATTTATTGGATGGAAACTGAATGCAATAGCATGTAACTGAATGGGAGAAGAAAAAGGGGAGTCTATGGAGCATGGACCTGGGGAGAGAGAGCATGACATAATGGAAGTATGGAAAGGGGTACTAGTAAGATCATCTTCTATTTTGTTTAGTGGTAACATCTCACAGGTGTAGTAAAATTTTTATTGAAGTCAAAATTTGAAATGCAAAGCTATGACAAGTTTTTGGCAACTTATTTTAATATAAGCCATATCAATATATTATAGAAGCCTACATTTAGGTTCTTGTATCTGGTGTGATCCAAGCACTGACATACACGTGCTTAGAGACAGAAAGAGATTTATTCTATTTGGACAAAGCAAGAAGGTGGGAGGGCAAGATCTCTCAAATCTGCCTTAACAAAAAGAAGAAGCAAAGAATTTTATGTACTTAGAAACTAAGAGAAGGGTGGTTTTTGAGAACTGAGTGGGAAATTCTATTTCCTCAATCTCAGATAACATCTTGAGCAACCATACTTCTGAGTGTCAGCGACTGGGTGTCAACATGACCTCAAGGCACTTATTCTTTCTCAAGACATTTTGGAACCTGAAGTTTCTTCCAGCTTAACAAGGAAACAATACATCAACGATTTATAGTTATATTGTAGGAACAAAGTATATTGGAAAAGAAAAGAAGTGAGTGTTTAATATGTTTAAGCAAGCAAGTGCTTGATCAGAATTTTCATTCTTTTTAAAAATATAATTATGCATTTATTATGATTCTTAATTTAAAATAAACATAAGTGAATATAAATAGCTTATTACATGGGGAACTCACTAATAATTTCTCTTCAATTTAGTTCATTGGTTTAATAACAGTATAATCAAATATCTCTTGTAATTCTTTTACTTTTGTCAAAATGATTCTAAACTCCATTTGGAAAAACAACTCACGATATTTATTTTTAAAAGAGTAATAAAGTGGTACTTAAACTATAGGATAATAGGGTATACAATAAGATTTGCAGTATTCAAAGTGTTGTCAGAATACTACAAGAACTGACATGGTAGTGAAACAGAACATCGATGAAGTAAGTAATATTTGATACTTTCTATTTGCATTTGTATATTCCACACCTGGTTATATATCTATACTTTTGAGCTCTTACAGTGCACTAATTTTTTGCTTTATTCATCATTCATTATATGTTTTAGGGTCGGTTAGGCTATGATAGCAAATAGACCCAGATATGAAATAGTTCAAAATAATAGTCTATATCTAGTCTATACAATGGTTTTAGTTACAGGTTCCAGTTCAGTGACTGTTTTAGTCTATACAGCCTTTTAGAAGCTCAGTGTGACACTATATCACTACAAATATATATATATATATATATTTTTTTTAATCTGATGTTTCTTATTTTTCTTTTTTCTTTATTTTAAAGATGTGGGGTACAATTCAGGGTTAGGTATACAAATGTTCATTATGTAAGGACCCTTGTTGATGTGGTGTGCGCCTCCTTCCTCTGGCAGTTTCCCACTACTGCCAATCCCTATCTTATTATGATAATTGTTCAAGGTCTGCTTATGAGTGAGAACATATGGTACTCTGTTCTTTGTTTCTGTGATAGATCACTGAGTATGATAGACTCTAAATCTATCCAAGTTGCTGTGAAGTCCATATGTTTGTTCTTTATGGCTGCATACTATTCCATTGTGTATATGTAACCACATTTTTTTATCCAGTCCAGCTTCGATGGGTAGCAAGGTTGGTTCCATGTTTTTGCTGTTGTTAATAGAGCTGCAACAAACATGCATGTACAGGTATCTTTTTGGCAGAATAACTTGAGTTCTTCTGGGAATATTCCCAAAAGGGGATGGGCTGGGTCATATGGAAGGTCAATTTTTAGTTCTTTCAGAAATCACCACACTGTCTTCCAAAGAGGTTATACTAGTTTGCATTCCCACCAGCAGTATAGAAGTATTTCTTTTTCTCTGCATCCTCGCCAGCATCTGTTGTTGTTTGTTTTATTAGTGATGGTTGATGACCATTCTTACTGGGATTAGGTAGTATCTCAGTGTGGTTTTGATTTGCATTTCTCTGATGATGAGTGAGGCTGAGCACTTTTTCATGTCTCTAGTGACTGCCCATATATCTTCTTTTGAGAATTGTCTATTCATGTCTTTTGCCCAATTTTTAATGGGGTTGTTTTTTTTTTTTTTCTTTTTTCTTTTTTTTTTTTTTGAGTTGGAGTCTCACTCTGTCACCCAGACTGGAGTGCAGTGGCTGCTCCCGGCCACCGTAGCCTCGACCTGCTGGGCTCCAGCGATCCTTCCGCCTCAGCCTTCCAAGTAGCTGGAACTACAGGCGCGCGCTACCACGCCCGGCTAATTTTTTGATTTATTGTAGAGATGAGGTCTCGCTTTCCCAGGCGGGTTTCGAACCCACGAGCTCAGGCAATCCACTCACCTCAGCCTCCCAAAGGCGCGGGATTACAGGCTGAGCCACCGAGCCCGGCTAATATACACATTTTAAGAGATGTCTATGCCCTACTTTTCAGAGTTGAATTAAATTACTGCAGCAATGCGTAGTATGATGTTTGCTCAACTGTGCTTCTGCCATTTTCCTTGACTGTCCTGCCAGTTGCATGGTGATCTAGCATTCATTTAATTACCGCCATCTTTTGAGAGAACGTCATACTTAAAATGTACATACATTTTTTTGCTTACCCTGTATAAACATTTTCTTAAATGTTTCACAGTAATTCATCAGGGGAAGAATAGTTGTTTCAACAAACTGTTGTTCAATCTCTACTTATCCATTTTTTAAAAAATGAACCTTAAATCGTTTCTCCTTCTATACTCATAATTTACTTGGAAATCATCATTGGTCTATATCCATAAAAGCTAATACTATACAATATCAGAAAAAATGCTACAATATTTTTGTGACATTGAAATAGTCAATGACAGTAAACAGAATGCAAAAAGTATGAATTATAAAATTTTTAAAAAGATGAAATTGGGCTTTAACAAAATTGGAAACTTCACTTAGAATTACTACATTAAAAACATAAAAGACACAGGCACATAATGAGAGACTATTTTTGCAATAATTATATCTGGCAAAGAACCGTGTATAATATGTAAATGAACTCCACCAACCTAATAATAAGAAAAGAAAAATTAAAATGTTCAATATATTTAAACTGGCACTATATAAAAGAATATATTCATATAAACTATAAGAATATGAAAAATTTTCTCATCATCTTTAGTTATCAGGAAAATGCAAGCAACCAAACCAAAACAAAACCTAAACCTAAACCCTAACAACATTAAAAGTTTGTAATTATATGAACCTCATACTTTGGAAGTCTCATACATTGTTGGTGGAAATATAAAATGCTATGACTACTTTGGAAAATAATGTGATAATCTTTTGTAATTTTAAACATAATCTACCATATGATCCAGCCATTTCATTCCCTCATATTAATACAAGAGAAATAAAAACGTATGAACTCACAAAGAATTCTGTGTGAATGTTTTTAGCCAAAAACCTGAACAAAACATTCATCCAAATGTCAGTGAAGAAACGCATTGAGGTATATTCATTTGATGGAACACTATTGAGAAATAAAGAGAACTATGCTATTGACACATCAACATGGATAGAACTAAAAAATACATTGAGTGAATGATCCATATCAAAAAAGTACATATTGCAAAGCAAATGTTACAGATAGTGACAGAAAGAGACCAGCGATTTCCTAGGACCAGATCTGGGGAAGAGTATGAGCATTAATTGTCAACATTCATGGTATTGTTAACGTGGCTGTATACATCAGCCAAAACTAACTGAACTAAAAAATTATAAGAGATATAATTTTATTTTATTCAATTATACTTAAAATTATTTTTAAAAATAAATGTTATTATAGAATATTGTATATCTGTTAACTCATTGATGTTTATGTTTATGTTGTTTCTGTGCACTAATCTATGTGCATGCATCCTTTGATTTAAGATATTCATTTTCTTTGGAGCATTTAATATGAGAATTTTTTTTTGTTCAGAGGATGACCATAAGTTATCTAGAGAAAATTTCCTGAAAAGTGAGGTTTTAGAGAGTAAACCAGTAAGAATGTTTATTAGTCAAATTTTTATAAATGGCACATTAAAATTATTTCTCAAATTTAGTGGCTTACAACAAAAATCACTTATTTCTTCCTCACATTCTAAGTGTTCTGCTCTGCTCAACTCTGGGCTATGAGTCAGGTTCAAGTCCATATCACATATATTTTTTTTCATACCCAGCTCAAAGGTATGTTCACTCTCTGGACCATGTATTTAGGGTGGAGATAAATAGCTTTCAAGTTTTCACTCTTCTTATTTCTCATTAATCAAATTTTCCTCACGACAATGCCAAAGTCAATGGCAATCCCAATGTATAGGATGAATGAATGTCTGATATCAAAAGTATACTACAGAGGTAATGTTTAAGCAATTTTCAGGAACATAAGTTTTCATCTGCTTAGCATCAGAACACAAAGTAAGCAATTTTCCTAGTAGTGAACTGGGTATGGGCAAAGTTTATGAATGCTAGTCATCAATGAAGCTAGAGTTCTTTGGATGCTAGATTTATGATAAGTCGCTCCTTAAAGTCTTTACCTTGTTATGGATCAGTAAATAACCTTAAAGGAATGTTAGCTGCAGTTAATTGTCTATCCTTCTCATTGTTTTTACTTATTTTTTTAACCTATATACTGTTTATTTGTTTGTATGTTTGTCATTCTTGCTCATCATACCTGTGACAGAATTACTCAGCATTTTAGTATTTTTTGGAGAGTTGATCAAGATACTAAGTCTGTTACTTTGTTGGAAATAAATACATAAATTATTTATCATTAAAATATATTTACTATAGGGCAACCCCCTTGGGATCCCTCTCACTGTGGGAGCTTTTCTGTCCTCTCAACAAATTCCGCTTTCTCAAAAAAATTATATATATATATATATATATATATATATATACACACACACACACACACACATACATACACACACACACACATATATATATACATATATATATTTACTATAAAGCTTATGCATTTGAATATAGACCTTATATTGTTTTATCTACTTCCTCCCCATTCTATTTTGGAGGTCATCTCCTGTATCACCTTTTTTGTCTAATTTAAACATGCACTTTCATACATGGTGGCTGTATCAAAGTAAGATCAGTTCTTTGAATATTTAGTTCCAAAGACCTCTATAGTTAATTGCAATTTACATTCTCCCTATGTTCCTGTCACAATGGTCTCCCTAACACAGTGAAGTATATTTGAGAGAAATTTTCTCTGCCAGGAATGTTAGGAGAACAGTTCTTATACTATATAACCACTAAAATGCATAAACAATGACATAAGTAGAATGGGCTAAATTCTTTAATTTTGAGTTTAAACAAAAATGCAGAAGTCTGTTTTGTATAATAACTGCAGTAATACTTAGGTAGTACTAATATCCTTACCCACTTCAAATAATCAGAACAGAGGCTCCATTTCGTGATCAGTTTGTATCTGAAAAGGAAAAGGAAATAATATTCAAAGGGAAACATCTGAAGGACAAGAAGACAGTTGTTGGAAACCTTTTATATGCAACAGATACATCCACAGCTCATCAAAATGAATATTTAAAAACAACAACAACAACAAACAGGCTATTGCTTTTTTAAACTCTGGTGTGTCCATGTGGCTTTTTGAGTTATGGTTGTCATGTTTTCCTAGATTTGGCCTCCTCCCCTACTTTGGGGAAGTGAATCTCCTCTTCTCTCTCTAATTTACTTCCTAAATAAACTCTATTTTCCAATCACAAAAAAATTAAAAATTCTATTCCAAAGAAAAGGAAGATTTATTCTGCCTAAATTTGTCTTTCGCTTCTCAAAGAAAAAAAAAAGAAAAAGAACTTGGAACCTCAGTAGTTTCTCTAAATAAAAATGTACTTGGTTCCAGTAAAGAATAATCCATTTATACTCTTTTTAATCAGTTCCAGCTTATTGTAATATTTTGAATCCCTAAGCTTTTATTTTCATTTCTTTTGTTGATGAAAAATTCCAGGCTCTGCAAAATACTATTAAAATGATTTATTCTGAATCAAATGTGAATGACCCAGGTCCATGGCATGGTCCCAAGACGTCCTTGGGAACATGTACCCCAAATGGTTGAAGTAGATCTTGGCTTTATACATTTTTAGGGAGACAGAAGTTATAAGAAAAACATACAACAGTACATGTGAGGTTCACACTGGTTGGCTCTGAGAGCAAGGGCCATTTCCAAGTATTTGGGGAGGAGAGCACAGTTTGTAGGTCATAGGTGGATTCAAAGATTTCCTGATTGGCAATTGGTAGAAAAAAATTAGCTCTGTCTAAAGAACTTGAAATTAGTAAAAGAAATGCTGAGTTTAGATAAAGAAAGGAGTGAATAAAGTCAAGGTTCTTGATATATAGATATATCTCGGTATGTAGATATACAGATGAAGGCTTCACAGGCAATAGGTGGTAAGTTCTTGAAAGATGCCCAGAGTCCAGGAATCCCCAGAAAGGGGATTCTATACAAGTGTGAATTTTCCCCAAGAGATAACTTTGCATGTCATAAAATATTTTGATTTCCTTCTTTATCTGTTATGTCACATTCTGATAAAAAAATATTTTTGAGTTTTTTCTTTCTCTGCTATGTGACATTATGCAAGAGTCAAGCTGGAAAGTAAGCCACATCATGTAGGGTTCATAAAAACCCATCTGATAAGACTTTACGATTTGTAGGATATGACTCCCCAAGCCTCTTAACTAGAATTCTGGGGGAAAAAAGGGAAAAGGTTTGAGTTTAATCCTCACTTTTCTTTTTTAACTTATTGAATCAGTTTTTGACTGATATTTGTAAATTACCAAAAAAGTAAGTCATAATCTTTAGCTCTCTGTGTCCTGCAATCCTCTGACCCAAATTTACATGTGTTCGCCTTCTTCAAAGAACTGCATCAATATATCCTCAGCTGTGTCTAGCAGTTTACCTACCAAGTTTGTTTCTTCTCTATAATTCTTGATGTTAACTAATGTTTCTGTCATTCTTTCTGTCATATGGGTTTAAAATCTCAGAGAACTAAGCTTCTCATACACCTTGAAAATCTATCATCAAACTATTTTATATTGAGAGAGATTTTTATACCTGACCACTTTTAATTTACTTTCATTTTGTTTATAAATTTATTGTATTTCTTCTCAAATAATATATTATTATTTTATTTGTATTTAATGTTTATTAAACTTTAAAACATTTGCAAACGCAGTCACTTTCTTTCTTTGCCATTACTACTTTAAACTAAATACCATAATCACTTGCTTAGATTATTTTAACACTTTACAAATGATACCTTCTACTTTTAGTTCACCACCACTCCTTTTTTTTCATAGTAAATTGCTCATCTAAAAGCTAGAGTAATATTTTGAAAGTAAATAAAATCAAGTCACTTCCTGCTCAAAACCTATTATGGCTTCAATGTTTGTCCTTCCCCCCAAAAAAACCCATATGTTGAAATCTAATCCCAAATGTAATGATATTTGAACATGAGGTCTTCGAGAGGCAATTAGGTCACAAAGATGGAGACATTATGGATAAAAATAATGCCTTTATTAGAAGAGGCCAGAGAGCTAGCTCATTTTCTTTTCCCAGTGTGAGGATAAAGCATGAAGTTAGAAACCAGGGAGAGAGCCCTCACCAGGACCTGATCATGCTAGAATCCAGATCTCAGATTTTCAAACGTAAGGAGGACATTTCTGTTGTCTAAAAGTCACCCAATTTATAGTAGTGTGTTATAGCAGCCTCAAAAAATTAAGACAAAACTCTTAAAGGCTGTTCATTCCAGATAGAATGAACCTAATCATTTTTTCCATACTTACAAGGTCTTATGTGGCCTCGGGCTTTCTCAGCAGCCTCATTTCCTTCCATAAACATCCTGTGCATACTTGTACAGCCACACTGAGTATATTGGCTCTTCTTGGCACACACAACCATACTTTGTCCTCGGACTACTTGCTTTGCTGTGGCAAATGTTAAAAAGAATTTCATTTCAGAGTCATGGCCCAGTATCTCATATCATTCATGCACCTGCTCAAATGTTCTTCATTCAGAAGGCATCGTTCTACCCAGTGTAGCTGTAATGTGTCCTCACTCTCTGAGTTTAATCTACCTTTATTTGTTTTTCTTCATAGAGTTTGTATACCTAATACTATCGTTTCTTATAACATAGGAATTATTATATTATATTCACATTACATTATTTTGTATTTTAATGTTTATATTCTATTATGGTTTATTGTATCGTATTAGGCTATTCTACATAATTTATTTTACATTTTCCACTGAAATGTAAGTTCTAAGTTGTTAGGACTTTTGTTTAATTATTTGTTGTTGGAGTTTTATATAAATAAGTATTGGATAAGTAACTAAAAAAACAAATAAATCCCTCTGAATAACTTTCCTAAGCATAGTGATATCAACAAACTCTGCTACACAAGAACTTTTGTCAGTTACTTATTTCCAAAATTTGAGAGTCAGAGTGGCATTGATTTTCTACCACCTACAACTAGCCAATCCCTTAAGACAATATAAGCTCTATAATATGATGCCAAAACATAAATTTTATTCCTTCAATACCTAGTATTTTCCACATCTTTCACTAGCTCTTCCTATTTTCTCTGCATACAACTGTATCTTTAACTCTGATTTTTAAAACCTACACATTACTAAGTATCAACTCAAGTGTCATTTCTCACAAAAGACCTTTCCTTATTCTCTCATGAGAATTGTGTTCACACTTTGTAGTATTATCACAGCACTTTGCTTCTATATCATATATATGTATATGTGTGTACACATATATATTAAAAAGTATCTTCTTTGTAGTATAGTCATGTGTGAAAAATATCAATTTTGGTACTAGATAACAAGCTTCCTAGGAGAGAGATTCATGTTCTGTTTATGTTACCTTATAGTATCCCTGATTTGGCATGATATGCCCAGAATAGTATTAAATATTTACTAAATAGAATATAATCAAAAGAAAAAAATCCTGACCTATTAAGTCTTCAATAACCTTCCCTTTTTCTGAATTGTTATTGTGCTTTTTATTTGATTGCTGACTTGCCGCCATTTTTTTCCTTTTTCTAACAAAGTTGTAAACTCCAAATAAGCACAGTCCCTTAACCTTCATCTATATGTTTAGTTAATACAATACATAGCACTAAGTAGATATTTAATACTTAGTAATTTGGAAAGAAATACAATCTTATATTGCAGAATTACAGACATGGAAATTAAAGGAAAAAATTGTTTTATCTCCACATTTGACCGATGAGGTGACTGAGTAAAAACTAAGGATTAAAATTCCTTTAGCTCATGTAATATTTGATGACTATAATAATAACAGCAAGAAAAAAATGTAGGCTATTGCTTTTAAAAGGCTAAAAGATACAATTTACTATAAATTAATTTTTTATTTCCTTTGGATTTCTTCATATACCAATAAATAGTATTAAGTAAAGTTTTGTATAATTTTTATAAATTGCTAACTTTTTAAATTATGAAAACTAATTTGCAAAAAAATCCATAGTTAAGACTTTCATGGACATTGCTTATACAATGAAAACTAGTCTGTATCTATGTACATACAATTTTTAGTAAAATAAAAATGATAGACAAAGTCAACATTTTTAAATCCTCAAAGTAGTAGATATCCATCAATTGATCTCAATTATTTGACTCTACAAAATTTAATGTTGCAGGGCTTTAAAAAATTATTGTTCAGATTTTCTAGTATCCAGATTGTCTAATATGCAGTATTATATGTACAATGACATGAGCAATTATATGTGATAAGTAGTTCTAAAAAATGAAATTACAAGATCAGTGTAAAAATAAACCAGAAAAAAACAGTCATTAACCAAATATTAACAAACTTTTCACTCAAAACATTGCATTTAAACAGAGAACTAAAAGATGTATTTGTGGAAGAGATACAGAAAACGTTGTAAGTAAGGATTGCCAGAAGCAAATTCAGTTGGGTTTTAGCCACAAAGATGGTGTGACTACAGATGAGAATGAAAAAGCAGCAGAGAGCAGATCATGAAAGGGTTTATTAGCCATTAAAAATGTATAATTTTAAAAAGTCAGTAAAGATTATATCAGATAAATTATATGAGCTGATCTGTGAATTTTTGATAGATCATTATGATTTAAAATTGAGAGTAGATATGAAAAATATAAACTGGAGGTGAAAAATTAGTTTCATAATTTCAGAAGGTAATAACCTAGAGAATATAGGAAGCTGGAGAAAAATTAGTGATTGGTTGGAAGTGAGTCTTAGGAAGAGAATATAAAATAACTAATTCCCAGAATGGGAGCAACGTTCAGACTGAACAACTTTTTGCATTGTGAAGCCATGCACTGAAGGCATAGAAACACAGAATAAATGTGAAAAATAAGGTGGCAAAGAGATAGTCCCTTCTGTTGAGTTTTAGGCTACTGCAAATTACAGATGTGCAATAAGTAATTGGCAATGTGGGACTGGAAGTAGGAAAATAGCCACTGGCCACACATTTAGACTTTAAGTGATGAAACAGGAAATGATGAAAAGATACCAGTGCTAAGTTCTGAGGGATGTCAGTGAAGGTAAGAGCTGAAGAAGAGAGCTTGTAAATAGCAGTGAAATAGAGTGACCCAATAGGGGATGAAGACCAGGACAGTGTGGTGAGATGACAGCGAAGGCAGATGTACTTTCTGAAGGAAACAGCAATAAACAGCATCAACTGCTATAAGAATTTGAGAAATATAAAGCATAAGAATATTTACAAAATGCAGAGACATGAAAATTATATTAGAATTTTTGAATGTCATTTTAGTAAAATAATTGGGTCAGAATCAAAGTGATAGATGAGAAGTAAATAGAGCTGAGAAAATGGAAACAAGCTTCTATGCATAAGATTTTCAAAACCTTGACTTTGAAGAGAATGACAGATCCATGGCAGTAGATGGAAGAGAGTTTGGCAATGAAGGAGTGAAGCTTCAGAGAGACTTGAGTATTTTTGAATTCTCATGACAATAACCTTGTGGAATGGGAAATATTCAAAATACTGGAAGGAAAGACAGTAGTGATTAGAGTCATTCATTGCTGAGTAGGCAGTAGATTGGATCTAGAGACCGTGGAGAGAATAACCTTGTTCATCACGTATAGCTTATGTACAGGTAGGATTTTGGTTTTGTTTATGGAAAGACAAGAACATTTCTTCCCAAGGATTTCAATCCCTTTCAGTGAAAGCAAAGTCATCTTCCAATGGTATGTAAGAAGTTTGGGAGTTTTGATTTATATGGTAAAGTTTTAAAGAATTATTGAGAACTGGGAAGCAATGATTGGAAAAAACTATATAATAGAATTAACGACAGGTACTTGAGATTGATAACCATGGATTTAATCTAAATTACTTAGTGCTTGTCTCTAGCACCACCCAACATTTTAAGTGTGTTGACAGAGAAGTCAACAATAGAATTCATCTAGTATTATAAAAATTATACAATTTGGAAGAGCATGCTATTATATGTAGAAAATAAAGGCGATGATTTAATGATAGGGTAAACAAATGGTACTCATGTATTGGAGATGGAAAATCTGGATCATAGGAATGGTTAACCAAATTAACTATAAGAAACAATGCTATGGTCAGTCGGTTTTTAAAATTTAGCATTAACAATGTGGATCTGCTAAAGATAAGAAGTTCCATAGTGTGCTAAAGGAGAAGTATGAAAGGAAACAGAAAATATTCCCTTTGTAATAACTACATCAAAACATTGACAATTTAGTGAATTTGAGTCTTTTCCAAATACATTGAAATTAAATTCACTCAAAATGTGAAATCAGCTTTAAAAACTGAGTAATCTAGTTAGGCAAGTGCCATAGTTTCCAATGTGTAGGGATGGCAACGAGGTGAATAGATAGAAACAGAGAAAGTGTCAGTGGTAGTATATCAACTGCCATTAACATAGAAAGAAATGAAGTGTGACACATTGAGAGTCAGAAGCAACTATTCAGAGTGAAGACAAATGACTCTGAGGATGATGGGATGTGGAAAAATGAGCAGCTTTTACTGGAAACTCTAGTAGATTTAAAAAGAACTTTTAAAGAAAAAATATAGGTTCTTCCTTAAGAAGTTCATGGTTTTACAGGATAGTTGTTGAATATTTTACTGTTATTAGGGAATGCATTAATTGTGATATAATATAGATTTAGGAGTGAGCAAAGAGTAAATGTTTTCAGGACAGATCAACACAAAGAAAAGTTGGGATATGAGTGTGAGAAAAGATATATGAGATACTGAGTTGTTAAAGAAGGCCAAAGAAAGAGATTTGAGGCATAAGATTGGAGACTCCGGGATAATAAAGATAAGCATATCTGATGGTTACTCTTCCACTGGTTACAGTTGAGGTAAATATGACTGCTAGTGCTGGCCTCTAGGTGGCAGAAGAGTTCTTGGAATAGAAGCCTTGTAGTTAAGGCTTTATGTTAACTGAATATTCTGTATTTAGCATATTAACAAATAAAAAAATTAAAAGTGAACATTGATGTGTTTTTGTGTTATTTAAAAATGTTTATTATCTAAAAGTGTGTTCTGTGATTAGATCAGAACTGTAAGTTCCTACAGTTCTGTGATCATTTGTTCACAGCACACTATAAATAATCGTTTCGAACCCCTGAGCTCATGCAATCCTCTCACCTCTGTCTCTCAAAGAACATCAGCCATTTCCATAGGTTAAGAACTTTAAGTTGATTCACTAGATCTTTTTAAATAGCATTAAATACTTTATACTAAAAAAAATAGAAAGAAATATTGGTTTTATCCTATGATTGGTTTGATGGTCTGCTTTTTTCCAGGGAGTAGTAATTTTATTGAATACCTAGTCAGGTTGTTACATTTGAAATACCTGCTCTTTACACATAGAAGTAACTTCAAAAGAAAATTGCATAATTTGAATACATATTTTAGATGATTAAGTGCAATTTTCAGTGATGTAGTTGGTGGTATGAGTAGAATAAATAAATAGCGGGTATAATATGATAAGCCCAGACTTTTTTCGAACTCCTGGCCTCGGTGTTTCTTCTGCCTCAGCCTTCCAAACTGCTGAGATTACAAGCATGAGTCACTACACCTGACCTGATCAGGTGCAGAGTTTTACAGGAAGGAAGCAGTCTCCTAGGATAAGGAGGTAAGGAACAACTTCTGAGAGTATTTACTTGTCATTGAAATATATGAGAAACAGGTAAAAATAGTCCCACCAGACAGACTTTTCATGATGGACATAATATAAGAAACAGCATTTTAAAATCAGATAATATTTTTCACAAACTACGTATTCCTTTGAAGACCAACATCTCCATCATTCTTCCTTACTTGTCATTATATCAAGAACTTTAACTTTGAGTTACAATCCCAAACTTATTCATGTGTTCCAGTATTCACAGGTAAATGTATTGTATCCAATTAAAATGTGCTCAAAAGTAAATATACAAACTTATGAGCAAAGAAAGAGTGGAAGAAAATAACAGCTTTAATAATGATACTTGAGTGTTTTTGGTATAGGATATTATGTGGTATCTGGGGAAGAAAATAAATTGTTGAAGTTTGTAACATGCATTCTTAGCCTGTGGGAATATAAAATATATTAATATATAATTTGCCTTTGTTTCTGCAATATATTTATGTGTCAAAATGTTGCTTTTTAAACTTACATTGTTTTACAAGTGTCCAAAATTGCCCACAAAATAAGATACATTTATTTACAAAGCCAACTCCTATGTGAGAAATTGGTAAATAAAGATTTATTTGAGCAAACTAGTGCATTAAGTGGAAATAGTGTGTTTAAAACCAGAGACTCTCCTAGGTCCTTTAATGAAACAAACACAGAAAAATTATCATATTAGCTGTTTACTTCCTTCAGGGTTCAGTAATTTAGAAAAGATAAATGTGTTTAGTAGTTGTAAAGAGACTTGGAAAATAATGAAAAAAGATCATTAAAAGGCCAAAGAGCAACAATGTAAGAGAGAAACATTATTGTAATGAAATACAGGAAAGAGTAAATAAATATATATAGCATATATAGTATCAGAATAAAACTTAGTTTAAAGTTCAATATGTAGACACTTAGATTTACAAGGTTTGTATTCATTTGAGTGATACACATTACTAGAACAATCAAAACTCCTGTGTCAACTGAGATCATTTATTTTGGAAAGAGAAGATAAGGAGCAAAATCACATGATAGAAAAAAGAGATATGATATCAGGAAAATGCTACAGTTGGCATGTGATGGCCATAGAGTTCATAGATTGCTTTGGATTCTCTTGGATCTATAAGAGGTTTTTCTAAAGACAAATTTTTTAGTTTCAGGCTTTATTGAAATGTTTTTCAAGCTCAATGCGTGTTCAAAGAAATGAGTCAAAAGTAAGTATTTGAGGAAAAACAGTTAGTTTTAATAAAACTTGAAGATAACTATAATCTTGAATACTAGTAAATTAAGATATATTGATAACTGACATTGCAAATGAAAGAAAAAACAAGGCTTTATACTCACAAATGGTTACTCAGAAGAAGCAAGTAAAGTTTTCTCAACAAAATTTCAGGCACATCATCATAAACTTTCACAATACTTGAGGTACAGGAAAGATGCAAAATGTTTCAGAGAGAGAAAGGGAGAGAAAAAACAACCAGCAATGCAAATTTTAAAACAATATTGACATCAGACTTCTCAATAGTAGCTGGGAGACAATAAAATAATGACTTCAGACATTCTTAGGAAAAATAATTTTTAACCTGAATTTCACACGCAGTCAGAATATAACACAATCATGGAAAGAAGAATAAAGAAATTTTCACCCATTTTTTAGATAATTAACTCACAATAAACTCAAATTCTGAAAGATATTAGAGATTCTTGCGTTAAACTGAAAAAAGAGAATAAATTTTAAAAGAAGGAAGAATGAAATTGAGAAAACAGGTTATGTCACCAAGGAACAGAATGACAGAAGTTCATATTGTAAAAGTAAAAATAACAGCTACCAAAAAAGCAATGACTTTTGGAGCTGAAGAACTGAGCATTCAAGACTCTAAGTTCTAGCATGAGAAATAATTTTATTGAGATACTTGTTTGAATGTGGTAAGAGATTTATTCACAAAGAAAATACAACCAAATAGGTAACAAAAACAAATCTGTTGTTGACATTAGGAACAAAAGTTATATAAGGATATAATACAACAGGTTGGCCAAAGCAATGAACAACTGTTCATACTGAGAAAAATGTTAACTTGTGCTGGAAACGAAAATTTCATGATATAACATCATTACGTTCTATCTTTTTATCTATAACACTTGCTATAAATTTTTCATTGGGAGAAGTTACTCCCCTACCTTTAGAGTAAAAAGTTAGACAATCCCATGAATCTTCTGGTTGTGGTAAAAAACATAATTCTTATAGTTCCAAAATTTCCCCATCTCAATTATCTTAGTTTCCTTGTATTGCATTTGGGGATTTTAGACCATTCTAGAAAGTTCTAGCACATCAACTTTTACATTTTTGTGTTATTCTCTGTTAGTTCATTATACAATTTTATATTGAAATTACACTGTTGTCCAGTTGTTTCTTAATAAGCATTACACTGGTTTCTTAATAAGTATTTCCAATTGAATATGCTGCTACAAACATAAAAACTGATTTTAATCAAATAAACATTACTGCTTCAATATTACTATATTAACGAGAACCCCTCCCCCACATTTGCCTTCCTTTCTCACACAAAAAATTAGATTAAAGAAAGGAACATGTCCAAAATAAACTTACTCTCTCCTTCAGTATCTCTTCCCATTCTTCTCAATTTCAATATCAAAACTCCATTTACTCCAAGTTTTAAGGGAATTCGGCTATATTTTAAGCATATTTCATATATGACAATGGTGACTATCCTTCTCCAGTGTCACCCTGGACCAAGCTACTAGCATTTTTCAACCGGATTAATTAATTAATCTCCTAACTGACCTTTATACTATCCCCTTAGAGACAAAATAAGCAGTATAAATACTAAATAAGTACATTCCATACTTGGTTACAAGCAGATTTTTGCTAAAAAAAAAAAGGGGGGGGCGGGATAGAAGAAGAAAAGGGATTGTGGGTGCTAGATTTTATTTGTGTTTATTTGGGTAAAGTTGCAGTAGAGGATGGTCAAGATAGACTTCAGCAAAAGAACGAGGATTCTTTCAAGTGACGCAAATTATGACAGGAAGAGAATTTGGAATAGAGTTATTAAGGGTAACATTGTTAAAAAAATAATGTCCGAGGTAATAGAGAGCTGGATTATGTGCTTAATTCACATGATGTGTCACAATTATTTTCATAATTTATGCCACATTATGAAATTTAATATTTACTCTGAGTGAAATGGGGTAACATTAAAGAATTATGAGCAAAGAGAGGCCCATTTTAAATTTAGTTTCAGCTCAATAACTCTGGATGTTTTGTTGAGAATAGACTATATTGTGAGAAACCTAAATGAAAACAGACGAGTTGAGAAACTATCAGAGAGATCTGGTCTCAAGATGACTGGTGACTCAATAAAGGTCCCAGCTGAGGAATTGAGGAGAGATTAGATATTAGATATATGTTCTGACAGATTGGATGTGAGCAAAAGAACAGATTAAGTTATTACTCCAGAGATGTTGGCCTCAGCAGCTTGAGCAATAGAATTGTTTATCCACTGGCAGAGGAAGTTTGCAGGTGAAGCAGGTTTGTGAAAGAATATCAGGACTCAGTTTTGGTTGTGTTTCAAATGCCTAATTGACATCTAAATTTGAGGAGACGGTTGAATGTGTGAGTTTCAGATTTCTGTTAGACATTCAGATTGAGGATGCAGCTGGACAACTGGAAATAGAGAGAATTCTGAGCTAAAAATATTAATTCAGTAGTCTTCAGCATATGGGTAGTATTCAAAATAATGAGGATGGATTACATTATAAAGAGAATAAGTATTGATTTAAAAAGGAAGGGAAAGAGAAATGAACAGACCGAAAAGCACTGAGAAAGAATTGCCAACCAAAAGTGCTCTGGAGTGAGAAACTGAATCAGAAATCCACAGAGGAGGCCAAGATGGAGGAGCCAGAAATACTGGGAGAAAATCAAGACATAGCCGTCTTCTATAAGCCAAGTGAACAACATGTGACAAGAGGAGAGAGTGATTAACTATGTTACCTTATCTTAATGTACCAAGTAAAACAGGTTCTGAATGAAGTGGTTTAAAGGTAGGTTACAAAGAGAGGAACTGAAAGCTGCACACATAAATGGATATTCCAAATAATTTTACTACAAAGAAACTGAAAACCAGGGCAGTACCTAGAAGGAGAAATAGAATCCATGGAAGTATTATTGTGGTTTTCATTTTAATTTCTTCACTTTTGGGAATGATTATGGGAATAATTGAGTAGAGAACAAAAATATTTGATGGAGAATAGAAATAAAAGAGTTGTTAGAGAAGTGATCCTGAGTAAGAAGTGATAACTTAGCACAGAAGGGGAGAGATTCACTTCATGTAGGAATAAGGACATTTCCTTTTCTACAGCAGCCAGTAGGAAAGAGGATGTGAGAGAGGCTGCTGATTGATTTCAATTTTCTAGTAAAGTAGAAAACAAGGTTATCTGGTATAAGAATGGTGGAGGAAGGGTTGACAGTGATTGGGAGAATAAACACATGATATGTTTGCCTGGGAGTACTGAAAGTTCCCCAAAGCCCAGCATGGTCTGTTCCCTAATACCTCACTAACATTATACTCTATGACTTGCTCGCTCATGGGTTAAACATGAGCTTCTCAGAGTCCTAGCCATTTCTAGAAAATGCCAAGCACACTCCAGCCTTAAAGATTTCAAACATTTGCTCCTTCTGCCTGGTATACTTCCTCCTGTTTCCACATCAACCCTTCCTTACTTCATCAGGCCTCCGTTCAAATGTGAGGCCTTTCCTAACCAACCACCTCATTGCTCTTTATTCTCTTATCTTCCACTTTATTTTCCTTGTTAGCACAATCACTACTTGACATATTAGTTTGTTTATGTATTGCCTGCCTTTTCCTGATAGAGTTAAATTTCTAGGACGCTATTCTTAGGTCCTAGAAAAGTGACTGGCAGGTAAATGGTCAATAACTAACTCCTTTGAACAAATGCATGAATGTATGTGTTAGTGAATGAATGAGTGAATGAACTATTACTGGGAGAAGAGGGAACAGTAAAGAAGGGTACATAGAGCAAATCTCTATATACCATATTAGGAATTGCGTGATAGTGTCCAAATCACTTATTTAAGAGACTTGAGTATGAGGATAGTCTCTAAATAATTGGAGTTAAATTACAGCAAGAATAGATAAAATTACCAAAAGTGATTGGCTTTGGAATAGAGTTGGCATGAGAGAGGGTACAGATTACTTACTTCTGGTTATGGCCTTTTAACATGATTTTTGTCAAGCTTTGACTTTATAACATTGATAAACACTAAGAGTAGATTATCGTAAAAGACCAATTTAAATGAAATGATGCATTTTACTGCAATCCAAGTTTTTGCTGTCACCACAAAAGCAACAATCTGAAGAAACTGAAGCTTGGAGGTTCATGACTCAACAGAATTGACAGCAGATGCCATTCAACTTTGGGGAGTAATTTACTCTCTTTTCTCATAATGCAATCACCTTTAGCAGCATGCCACAAATAGGCATAGAAGAATATCCATTTTATTCTGTTTCACAAAGCTACATTTTGTACATTACTTGTAATACACTTGCCAGGCAGTCTTAACACTGCATACTTGGTGAAGCTTTGAGAGTTCACTATGTAAAGTCAAAAGGTACCACGTGGATTCTAGTGCAAATGAAATGCACATATTAAAATTATTTGTCAGCTGAGTTGTAAATGCTAAGGTAAGAAATTATGAGCTGAAAACACTGAGAAATTGTTATTAAAAACTAGGAATTTAACAATGCTTGTGTGTCACTCCTAGAACAATTTATGCCTTGGGAAGTTCTTTCTTTCTTCCTTTCTTTCTTTCTTTTTTCCTTTCTTTCTATCTTTCTTTTTTTTCAGCTTCTAGGTCCACTTTCAAAGAGAAGTCAGCACTAATTATCTGTGTCACCAATGTACAACTCTGTGCTGTATGGGTATATTTTTTTATAATTTTTAGTTTATTTCTATGATTTCTTTCTGCCTGAATTTTTTTTTTTTTTTTGAGTTGGAGTCTCACTCCATTGCCCAGGCTTGAGTGCAGTGGCACACTCTCTCACTCATGGCCATCCCAGCG